>JAJJMC010005834.1:479755-499156 GCA_023531435.1 Papaver californicum
CACTCATAACACTTTGATATCCGATGCAAAAAAACTATATTTTAAAATTTTTAATTATTTTTTCTCTAGCATTTCATGGAAGAAGGCGTAAGCACGTAAAATATACCACAACTCCACAAGGAAGTTCCAATTCATGAGAAACACATGGAAATAGACCTGAGCATATAATCCTATGTCATTTCATGCAAAACTGAAAATCTTCCAAAAATTCAATTATTCGAATTTTTTGTGTACTAACCACTACGAAATTTTGAGAAAATCGACTAAAAAATTCATATTCTTTGTTTGAATTCCGGTTTATTCAAAAGATAGCTCGTCGGAAAGATCGAGACGAGTATTTATATTTACATTTTTAACAGTTGGATTTATTATGCAAAAAAATTTATATGTTTTTTTAAAAGAGTTTTTTCTGGCGTGTCACAACACAAGTTGTAAGCACAGAAAATGAATCAAAACTTCACATGTAATAACTTATTAATGCTAATAACATGGAAATACACTTGCGCATTCAAATCCCAAGTCATTTTCAGGAAAAGAAGGAAATCTTAAAAAACCCTCAATTTTTCAAAAGTTCTGTGTACTAACCACTACTAAATTTTGAGAAAATCGACTAAAATTCTCACTGTGTTCGTAGATTGTTCGTTTGAATTCCTTTTTAGTCAAATGATGGCTTGTTTGAAAGCTCTAAATGAGTATATATCTTCACACACATAACACTTTGATATCCGATGCAAAAAAAACTATATTTTAAAATCTTAATTGTTTTTCTCTAGCGTTTCACGACAGAAGGCTCATGTAAAATGCACCACAACTCTACAAGTAAGATCCAATTCATGAGAAATACATGGAAATAGACATGAGCATATAATCCTACGTCAGTTTAATTCAAAAGTGAAAATCTTCCAAGAAATTCAATTATTAAAATTTTTTGTGTACTAATCTCTACGAAATTTTGAGAAAATCGACTAAAAAATTCATCTTCCTCGTATATTCTCCATTTGAATTCCGGTTTATTTAAAAGATGGCTCGTCGGAAAGCTCGAGACGAGTAGTTATATTTACACTTTTAACACTTGGATTTATTGTGCAAAACATTTTATATTTTCTTTTTTGAAAGAGTTTTTTATAGCGTGTCACAACAGAAGTTGTAAGAACAAAAAATGAACCAAAACTTCACATGTAATAACTTATTAATGCGAAATACATGGAAATACACTTGCGCATTCTAAGTCATTTTCAGGAAAATGAGAAAATCGTAAAAAAAACTCAACTTTTCGATTCTGTGTACTAACCACTACGAAATTTTGAGAAAATCGATTAAAATTATCAGTTTCTTCATAGATTGTTCGTTTGAATTCGGTTCTAGTCAAATAAACTATATTTCAAAATTCTTAATTGTTTTTTCTCTAGCGCTTCACGATAGAAGGCGTAAGCACGTAAAATGCACTACAAGTCCACAAGGAAGTTCTAATTCATGAGAAACACATAGAAATAGACTTGAGCATATAATCCTACGTCATTTGCATGCAAAAGTGAAAATCTTCCAAGAAATTCAATTATTCAAATTTTCTGTGTACTAACCACTATGAAATTTGAGAAAATCGACTAAAAATTCATTTTCTTCGTATATTCATCGTTTGAACTTCGATTTATTCAAAAGACGGCTCATCGGAAAACTCGAGACGAGTAGTTATATTTACACCTTTAACACTTGGATTTAATATGTAAAAAAAATCTATATTTTCTTTTTTAAAAGAGTTTATTGGAAATACACGGCGATTGAGCAATACCCGTTTATAGTATTTAGGATGATCCATATCAAGGTGGATAAGTTATTTTTTTCTTTCTAGCAATGACTTAACAGGCTTATTGATTTCTTTTTCGTAATTGATTTTGTTTATTTTGCCTCACTAGATGGACTTAAATTGGAAAGAGCTGCGTGGAAAAATTAGAGAACTTCTGGAACTTGGGAGGTCGGGATTAAATGCATCCATCGTAGCTGCAACTCAAAATAACACAAATCAAAGGAAGGTTTGTACTTTACACTATTTCTCTTTGTTTTCATTGGCATGTTAAACATCTGTCGTTGAATGAAAAATGTTCAAAGTGGATTATGTGTTCAAATAAGATCGATACCCCGTGCAAAGCATAGAGATTTTAATATCAAAATTAGATTAATTATTCCACATAGAAACTCCAAGTATTCACAATCCCCACAATCTAGCTTTTGGTTAGGTATACTAAAATTGGTATTAGTAAATGATACAAAAGTTTTTGGTGATAGATGTTGGTATGTTCTGTAAATGATACAAAAGCTTTTCGTTATAGTCTCTTTTGCTATAATTTTTATATAGTTTACGTGTTTTCAGTGTTCCAAGCTGCTTGCTACTGCATTGTGTTCTACTTCAGTATCTAGTAACCGCATTTGTTCTTGCAGTGAAGATCTGTCCTAGTGCAAGTGGGGAAAGGATGTCTTTGGTTGTCTGATGCTTCAAACAGTCTAATTGGCGCTGAACTTTTATACTCATTAAACTCTTATCACATAGCCACCCCTGCAACTTTGGGGACCTGGTGATAAAAGAACCTGATGAGAAAACTTGTTCAGTGATATTGTAACCTAATTTTCTTAGTCATTTTGTAATTATCTGTTGAGAAAACTAGGCACCTACTGGTGCTGAACATTCTTCAACATTGAACTCTTACCACACAGACCCTGTAACTTTGGGACCTGGTGGTGAGAGAACCCAATGAGAAAAATTATCCACTTATATTGTAATCTTAGATTTAGTTATTTTATAATTTATCGATTGAGAAAAATATGCACCTATTAGTGCCGACCTTTTTGCCTCATTAAACTTTTATCACATGGGCTCCCCTGCAACTTTGGGACCTGGTGGTAAGAGAACCTGATGAGAAAAATTGTCCATTTATATTGTAACCTAGTTTTCGTAGTTATTTTGGAACTATCAGTTTATAAAAATTGGCACCTATTGGTGCTGTACTTTTTTTCTCATTAAACTCTTATCGCATAGACACCCCTGCAACTTGGGGATCTGGTGGTAAAAGAATTTAATTGGAAAAAGAGTCCTTCCCATAGTAGGTTAGTATTTGATTTTATGTCGTAATTTATATAGCAGAAAAGTTGAGTTCTATTTAAATTTTTGTGAGGGAAATTAATCTGATGAAAAGAATCCTGCATCTGAGACTCAAGATAGTATAATTCTTGCAAATCAAATATGCTACTGAGGAGGTAATCATCATTCCGCTTCCCTGATGCTTTTTTTTTTGTTTGTATAGAAAATTAAAAAACAAATAAAATTCATGTCACTTGCATACCCGGTTTATGTTGTTCCTGTTTTTATAGACACAATGAAGGTTTATGTTGTAATTATCTGTTGAGAAAATTAGGCTAATAATCCGCCACATGAGCAATATCAAATGCTTTTGATTTTAGATTTTTATTTTGATATTTTTGATGATAATGGTTGTCATTAAATGCTATGATTCGAATGAGAACACAAGTCATGATGACGATCTATGTGTTCTTCTTCATCTATCTGTTGATACATGATGATGGTCTGTTGTTTAAAAAGAATAAATAAATGATTAGAACTACTACTAGTTGTTGAATCATGAGAAATAGAACTAAGTAGAAGAGAATCAAGTTTATCTATGTTGTCTTTCTGTTCAGAAATGTGATGTCACTATCGTAGTGCACCAAAAATAAAACTATGATATATCGTTTGGAGCACCACAGAATTAGATATGTTCCCTGTGATGTTTTTAGCGGTGTCATCACACTACTACAGCTTGATCCGTTTTTTTAATTTTAGTTGTTCACTAATCTCATTAGTTGTTGCACTGATTGTGTAGTTTCTATTGGGTATTACTTGTAGTCTTTGTTGTTCAATTTTTTTTTCACTCAGTACTGAACTTTGAGTAATGATTTACTTTGTCAATCCAGTCTTCAGGTGAACCATGCAAAGAACGAGTAGGCAGCTAGGGGAGTTTGAACCTCGGTAACTTCTTGATTCATTTGGGATGCTAATACAGTATAATCTTATCATACCGGTCTCATACCACACAGATACCCCTACAATTTTGGGGACCTGGTGAGAAAATTGTTAGAATTAAAAATGGATTTCTTATTTAAAATAAATTTTGTTACTTAATATATTTTAAAGGGATCTAGGGTCACTAGTCTAAACTTGGGGTGGAAAAATAGAGCCACCATTTTCACTTCTTAGTTAATGAGAAACCTTTGGTTTGTCCCATATTGGGCAAACCAAGGAGGAAGTTTATCCTCTTCACCACAAACGTTCTATATAAGGAAAAAGAACTAGTGGATTGAATATGGACTTAGGAAATGGACTAGTGGGCAAATGCACACATGTGCGGTGTTTCGCACCGAAGCACCGCGGGCCGCGGGCTTGCGGAGCTTGCATGTGCTTTTGCGTGAGCCTTGGCGCGAGCCTTGCGTGTGCCTGCGAGTGCATACTGTACTCATCAAAGATCCAACGGTTTTATATTTTAATTTTGCACATTAAATATTTTACCGTTTTGAATTTATAAAATTAAATCAGGTTTAATAAACAAAATCTTTTAATTAAATATCTCAAATTAAATATGTTTAATTAATTGAATTTTGACCGTTTGAAAATTCAACAGTCTTCTTCTTCTTTAAAAGAAAAAACAAAAGTCAGAATTTTACTTACCCCAGTCGCAGCCACTGACCTGACGACTTTTCCCCTCTTCTTGCTTTGTATGCGCACTAGATTTTTTTCTTCATTTTCTTCTACTGTTAAGTTCACAGCGGGCCAACGAGTCTTGCTAACTGGGTTGGTATCAGGTGGTTTTATCCTGGATTCGAGTTTTCATCTCTAAAGGTATAGCAACATCTTTCTAAAGGTGTACCTGACAAATATCGAGTTAAGGGCAGTCTGTTGAACAGGCGACTCCATCTCTCTGTGCTTGTGCAATTGTCTGAAGTGTGTTATCTGTTCTAACCCTTAACTCCTTTCAAGTTTCTGTTTGGTTTTCTTACTGTTACAGGAATATTCTCCAACATTATTAACTCGATATATTGCTTAATTTCAAAATTTTACTTCTGTAACAATGGTGAAGACTGATGTTGACAGACCTCAGAAATTTTCTGGAAAGGACTTCAAGAGATGGCAGTCAAAAATGTTATTTTTCCAGAGTTTCCACATGCTAGATGAGATGGTTCTGAAGCCATTTGATGAGTCTCTGAATGAACCTGAAAAATTACAGGACTTAGAAAGTTGGAAGAGAAGTAATTATATGGACAAAAATCATATCTTAAACTGCCAAGAAGATGCTTTATATGATTTTTACAATGCTAAGGATAATTTCAATGCTTATAATTTATGGACTGCACTACAAGATAAATATGAAGCAGAAACAGCAGGAAGTAAAAATTCCTGGTTGCACGTTTTCTGGAATATAAAATGATGAATGATAAATCAGTGGTTGATCAGTTTCTGGAGCTGCAAAAAATTATTAATGAAATAATTGTTGAAGGAATGGTTATTGACGAAACATTTCAAGTTTCTGCTGTTATTGAAAAATTGCCAAATTCCTGGGATGAATACAAGAGAAGACTAAGGCATGAAACTGGTGAAATTTCCATGGTAGAATTGGGCAAGAAAATCCAAGTTGAAGAATTGTTGTGTTCAACTTCTGCAAGAGACATGTCAAACAAAGCTCACGTCATCGAACACAAATTTGTTAATCTAAGTCTGGACCACAACAAGCGCAAGCCTGGCCCGCAAAGAAAAGGTACCTTTCAAAAACCAAAATCTGCTATTGGTAATTAAGGGAGCATGTTATGTTTGTGGTGTGTCTGGCCATATGGCAATTCATTGTAGAAAACGCAAAGATGCAAATTATAAGAAAACAAATGTAAATTTAGTTGAAAGTAGTAAAAATGAGTTTTCTGGCATGGTGTCTTAGGTTAACTTAGTTACCAATGTGACTGGTGGGTAGACTCTGGAGCTACCAAACATGTCTGCGGAAGTAAAGACATGTTCACCTCCTATCAGACAGTAGGAGAAGGAGAAAAACTCTAAATGGATAATTCATCTGCAGCACAGGTTGCAGGAAAAGGAAAAGTTTCGCTGAAGCTCTCCTCTGGGAAAATCCTCACATTGAATGAAGTTTTACATGTACCAGACATCTGCAAGAATCTCGTTTCAAGTGGTGTGCTAGATGATAAGGGATTTAAGATTGTATTTGAGTCTGGGAAAGTGATTATCACTAAGGGAAAGGATTTTGTGGGAAAGGTCTATAAGGCTGAAGGCCTATACAAATTATCTGTGACCTCTGTTGAAGTTATAAAATTGATTCTTCTTATGTTGTTGTCTCATTGAATATCTGGCATGGTAGACTTGGTCATGTAAATTATAAATCAATGAACAAATTGGCAAACTCTGGCTGCATTCCAAAATTAAATTTAGAATATGAACATAAATGTGAAGTCTGTGTAGAATCAAAATATGCAAAGAAGCCCTTTAAGAAAAATGTCCACAGAAATTCTAATCCCTTAGAGTTAATTCACTCAGACTTAGTTGATATGAAATCAATCCAAACTAGAGGTGGTAAAAAATGGTTTGTCACTTTCATAGATGACTGTACTAGATATTGTCATATTTACTTGCTTAAAGGAAAAGATGATGCTTTAGAAGCATTTAAATTATATAAATTAGAAGTAGAAAACCAATTGAACACCACAATTAAAACCATTAGATCTGACCGTGGAGGTGAATATGTAATCCATATAGGAGACTTTTGTGCACAACATGGCATTATTCATGAGGTAACTCCTCCTTATTCACCACAATAAAATGGAGTAGTTGAACGGAAAAACCGAACCCTTAAAGAGATGATGAATGTCATGTTAATCAGTTCAGGACTACCAGTGAACTTGTGGGGGGAGGTCGTCCTCTCAGCTTGTTATATCCTGAACAGAGTGCCCCTTAAAGGATCAGTCAAATCACCGTATGAATTATGGAAAGGCAAACAACCCTCTTATGGATACCTCAAAGTGTGGGGGTGTTTAGCCAAGGTCTCTATTCCTCCACCTAAGAGGACTAAAATAGGACCTAAAACAGTTGATTGTGTCTTCATAGGATATCCCGAACACTCTTGATAGAACTCACCTATGTGAATGAGGAAGTGGGTCGCTTCCTATGAGAATTGAGCTGATTCTCTAGAGCATTCTGAGAAACGGGATATGTCCAGGGCCAAAACGGACACAACGGCGTGAACTTAACAGCACTCTTGAGAGATATCTCAAGTAAGGAGCTATTGATGAATTACACCAAACCATGGCAGTTCAAGACATTGCGTTCACTGTCCATCAAGTAGTTCCGGTACTTCTCACTAAGCAGAGGTTCAATTCCTTATGGACACCTATTGTTTAAGAGGTGTTTCTCGTTTTCCGGTTTTCTGATTTATCGCTTTTTTCATTCATGTGGGGGATTTGTTAGAATTAAAAATGGATTTCTTACTTAAAAATGAATTTTGTTATTTAATATATATATTAAAGGGATCTAGGGTCAGTAGTCCAAACTTGGGGTGGAAAAATAGAGCCATCCATTTTCACTTTTTAGTGAATGAGAAACCTTTGGTTTGCCCTATATTGGGCAAACCAATGAGGAAGTTTATCCTCTTTACCACAAACGTTCTATATAATGAAAAAGAACTAGTGGATTGGATATGGACCTAGGAAATGGACTAGTGGGCAAATGCACACATGTGCGGTGCTTCGCACAGAAGCACCGCGGGCCGCGGGCTTACGGAGCTTGCGTGAGCTTTTGCGTGAGCCTTGGCACGAGCCTTGGTGCGAGCCTTGGTGGGAGCCTTGGTGCGACCCTTGGTGTGAGCCTTGGCGTGAGCCTTGGCGTGTGCCTAGCGTGTGCATACGTGTACCCATCAAAGATCCAACGGTTTTATATTTTAATTTTGTACATTAAATATTTTAACGTTTTGAATTTATAAAATTAAATCAGGTTTAATAAAAAAAATCTTTTAATTAAATATCTCAAATTAAATATGTTTAATTAATTGAATTTTGACCGTTTGAAAATTCAACAGTCTTCTTCTTCTTTAAAAGAAAAAACAAAAGTCAAAATTTTACTTACCCCAGCCGCAGCCACTGACCTGACGACTTTTCCCCTCTTCTTGCTTTGTATGCACACTAGATTTTTTTTCTTCATTTTCTTCTACTGTTAAGTTCACAACGGGTCAACGAGTCTTGCTAACTGGGTTGGTATCAGGTGGTTTTATCCTGGATTCGATTTGTCATCTCTAAAGTTATAGCAACATCTTTCTAAAGGTGTACCTGACAAATATCGGGTTAAGGGCAGTGTGTTGAACAAGCGACTCCACTCCATCTCTCTGTGGTTGTGCAATTGTCTGAAGTGTGTTATCTTTTGTAACCCTTAACTCCTTTCAAGTTTCTGTTTGGTTTGCTTACTGTTACAAGAATATTCTCCAACAAAAATTTGGCCAGTAATATTGTAATCTAATTTTCCTAGTTATTTTTGTAATTATTGGTTGAGAAAATTGGGCACCTATTAACGTTGAACTTTTTTCCTCATTAAACTCTTATCACACAGGCACCCCTGCAACTTTGGGGTCCTGGTGGTAAGAGTACCTGATGAGAAAAATTGTCCAGTGATAGTTTTCACAGTTGTTTTATAATCATCGGTTGAGAAAATTAGGTAGTTATTGGCCACTGTGTTTTTTTCTTCATTAAACTCTTACCACATAGGCACCCCTACAATTTTGGGGGACCTTGTGGTAAGAGAGCCTGGTGAGAAAAATTGTCCAACTATAACTATTGGCGCTGAATTATTTCCTTATTAAACTCTTACCAAACAGACAATCCTACAATTTCGGGGATCTGGTGGTAAGGGCAACTGTAGCGGGCGACTATACCAAAGAGTAAAGATTAAATTTACTCTTTGGTCTCCCAAAATCAAACGCAACAGACGAGTAAATATAGGAATGAGGCGAGTATATCCACTGTTCCAAAGAAAATTTTCTCCGAATCTTATATATACTCGCACGCTCTTGTACGTGGGCGTTAACAAAAGACGCTTCCTTATGAAAGCGTTTAGAAACACGAACGCATGGACTGAGAAGCGTTTGATGAGACGCTCATTATAGAATGCGTATGAAATAACGCTTCACTAGGTGAACGCTGTTAGAAGAAACGCAGGCTAGAAAAGCGTCTGGTTGAGACGTGCATTTAAGAAGACGCCCATTTTTCAAACGTCCGTTTAAGAAGACGCGGATACCAGGCGCTCTCTTAGTAAGGCGCCGATTGAACAGAAGCTCTTTTATGAATGATCCTGCAAACAAAACGCCTTCATAAGAGGACATCCCAAGTAAACGCTCCTCCACATGGGCGCTCAGCTAACGCTTCTGTTTGTGGACGTTTCAATACTAAGCGTTGTTTTACTAGGGTTTTTGGCATTCAGGCGTCTATTAGGAAGAGCGTTTATCACTAAACTTCCACACAATACAACGCACAATTTCTAGACGTTCCTATACTAAGACGCTGGTACAATAGACGTTCATTAGTGTGGACGTTAAACATATGTTTGATTAAGGAAGTGTACGTGCATGCAACGTTCATTTATCAGTGCGTCTGGTTCCAGAATATGAAACACTCATCAAAATGTGCGTCCAACAACATACGTCCCACTAAAGAAACGTCTGTGTCACCTAACGTTCGTCTACAAAAGCGCTTTATAACAGACGTCTAATTAAAATGACGTGCGACCATATTTACTCACAAAACCTTGTGTTTAAAATGAAAAACGAGCAAATTTTTTTACTCTTTCATATTTAGGATAGTCGGACCGTTGCAGTTGCCCTAAAAGAACTTAATGGGGAAAAAAAGTCAAAAATGCCATAGTAGGTTAATCGTCAATTTTATTTTGCCGTTATTTGTATAGCAAAAAGGTTGACTTCTATTTTGATTTCTACGACGGAAACGAACATGATGTGATGGATGGGATTTTGCTTGTAAGACTTTGAAGAAAGGGGAGGAGACTGTACATAGAGAGGTAGAGATAATGCAGCATCTTTCTGGGCATCCAAGTGTTCATTGACCGTGGTTTAAGAAAATAAAAGTTAAACTGAAAATTTAAAAATTAAATTTGTTGTGTGATTTTTGTTTTGTCCGAAAATAACTTGAGATTATATGCGCAAGTATGTTTCCATGTTTTTCGTATTAATTAGAACTTCTCTATGGAATTTTATTGCATTTTTTGTGCTTATGCCTTCTGTCGTGAAATGCAAGAGAGAAAACCAATTAAAAATATTAAAATATAGTTTTTTTTCATCAGATATCCAAGTGTTCTAATTGTAAAGTATCTACTCAACTAGAGCTTTCCAACGAACTATCATTTGACTAAACCAGAATTCAAATGAAAAATCTATGAAGTTTAGTTGATAGTACACTGAAAATTTGAAAATTTGAGTTTGTTGTGCGATTTTCTCTTTTGCCCAAAAATGACTTGGGATTACATGCGCAAGTATGTTTCCAATTTTTTGCATAAATTGCAACTTCCATGTGGAGTTTTGGTGCATTTTCTGTGCTTACGCCTTCTGCTATTAAATGCCAGAGAAAAACAATTAGGATTACGAAAATATAGGTTTTTTTGCATAGGACATCCAAGTGTTTTAATTGTAAAGTATCTAATCTTCTAGATCCTTCCAACGATCCATCATTTGACTAAACCGGAATTCAAACGAATAATCTACGAAAAAATTGATATTTTTAATCGATTTTCTCAAAATTTCGTAGTGATAAGTACACAAAAAATTCGAAGAATTGAATTTATGAGAGATTTTTTCTTTTGAATGAAAATGACGTAGGACTATATGCTCAGGTTTATTTTCATGTGTTTCTCATGAATTAGAACTTCCTTGTGGAGTTATAGTGCATTTTACGTGCTTACATCTTCTGCCATGAAATGTTAGAAAAAAAAAACAATTAAAAATTTTAAAATATAGTTTTTGGCATCGGACATCAAAGTGTTATAAGTTTAAAAATATCTACTAGACTCGATACTTCTAACAAGGCATTATTTGACTAAAAACCGTAATTCAAACAAAGAATCTACGAAAACAATGAAATTTTAAGTCGATTTTTTCTAAATTTCGTATTGGTTAGTACGCAGAAAACTCGAAAAATTGAGTTTGTTGTGTATTTTCTCTTTTGCCTGAAAAATACTTGGGATTACATGCGCAAGTGTATTTCCATATTTTTTGCAATAACTAGTTCTTCCATGTGGAGTTTTAGTTCATTTTCTGTGCTTACGTCTTCTGTCATGACGTGCCATAGAAAAACTCATTCAAAAAATAAAATATATACTTTTTTGTATCGGAAATCCAAGTGTTAATAGTTTACATATAATTATTCGTCTCGAGATTTCCGACGAGCCATCTTTTTTCTAAACCGTAATTCAAACGAAGAACCTATGAAGACAATGATTTATTGTGGCGATTTTTCAAATTTCATAGTTGTTAGCAGACACAAAATTTTAAAAAATTGAGTTTCTTGGGTGATTTTTTCTTTTTCCTGAAAATAACTTGGGATTAAATGTGCAAGTATATTTTCATGTGTTTCGCATAAATTGGAACTTCCATTTAGAGTTTTAGTGCATTTTCTTGTTTATGCCTTCTGTAGTGAGGTGTCAGAGAAAAAAAAATTAAGAATATTAAAAAATAATTTCTTTTCATCGAAGTGTTGTAATTGTAAAGTATCTACTCATCTAGAGCTTTCCAACGAGCCATAATTTGACTAAACCAGAATTCAAAACAAAGAATTTACGAAGAAAATAAAAGTTTTTGTCGATTTTCTCCAAATTTAGAAAACTGAAAATTTGTAAAATTGAATTTTTGTGTAATTTTCTCTTTTGCCCGAAAATGACTTGGGATTACATGTGCAAGTATGTTTCCATGTTTTTCGCATTAATTGGAACTTCCCTATGGAGTTTTAGTGCATTTTTTGTGTTGATGCCTTATGTCGTGAGGTGTTAGAGAAAAAAAAATTAATAATATTAAATATAATTTATTTTTCATCGGACATCCAAGTGTTCTAATTATAAAGTATCTACTCATCTAGAGATTTCTAACGAGCCATCATTTGACTAAACCAGAATTCAAACGAATATTATATAAAGAAAATAATTTTTTTGGTCGATTTTCTCCAAATTTAGCAAACTGAAAATTTGAAAAATTGAATTTGTTGTGTGATTTTTTCTTTTGCCCGAAAATGACTTGGGATTACATGCACAAGTATGTTTCCATGTTTTTTGTATTAATTGGAACTTCCTTGTGGAGTTTAGTGCATTTTCTGTGCTTATGCCTTCTGTGCATTTTTTTTTAATTGGAACTTCCTTCTAGATCCTTCCAACGATCCATCATTTGACTAAACCGGAATTCAAACGAAGAATATACGAAGAAAATGATATTTTTAATCGATTTTCTCAAAAAATTTAAAGTGGTAAGTACACAGAAAATTTGAAGAATTTAATTTATTGGGAAATTTTCTCTTTCACATGAAAATGACGTACGATTATATGCTCAGGTCTATTTCCATGTGTTTCTCATGAATTGAAATTTTCTTGTGGAGTTGTAGTTCCTTTTACGTGCGCGCCTTCTATGCTAGAAGAAAAAAACAATTAAGAATTTTAAAATATAGTTTTTTTGCATCGGACATCAAATTGTTATAAGTATAAAAATATCTGATAGCCTGGATATTTTCAACAAGGCATTATTTGACTAAACCGGAATTCAAACGAAAAATCTAAGAAGAAAATAGAATTTTTAGTCGATTTTTTCAAAATTTCGTAGTTGTTAGTACACAGAAAATTCGAAAAATTGAGTTTGTTGTACGAATTTTTGTTTTTTCTAAAAACTACTTGGGATTGCATGCGTAAGTGTATTTCATTGTTTTTCGCATTAATTAGTTCTTCCATGTGGAGTTTTAGTTCATTTTTAGGCTTACGTTTTCTATCGTGACACACCAGAGAAAAACTCATTCAAAAAAAGAAAATATAGAGTTTTTTGTATCGGATTTCCAAGTGTTAAGTCTCGAGCTTTCCGAAGAGCCACCTTTTATCTAAACCGGAATTCAAATGAAGAATCTACGAAAAAAATGAGTTATTTTGGCGATATTTTAAATTTCATAGTTGTTAGTACACATAAAAATTATAAAAAAATAAGTTTCTTGGCACATTTTTTCTTTTGCCCAAAAATAACTTAGGATTACATGTGCAAGTCTATTTGCATGTGTTTTGCGTAAATTGTAACTTCCATGTCGAGTTTTAGTGCATTATCTGTGTTTATGCCTTCTGTTGTGAAATGTCATTGAAAAAACAATTAAGAATATTAAAATATAGTTTATTTTTCATCGGACATCCAAGTGTTCTAATTGTAAAGTATTTACTCGTCTAGAGATTTCCAATGAGCCATCATTTGACTTAACAAGAATTCAAACGAATAATCTATGAAGAAAATAAGATTTTTAGTTGATTTCTCCAAATTTAGTATACTGAAAATTTGAAAATTTGAGTTTTTTGTGCGATTTTATCTTTTGCCCGAAAATGACTTGGGATTACATGCGCAAGTATGTCTCCATGTTTTTCGCATTAATTGCAACTTCCCTGTGGAGTTTTAGTGCATTTTCTGTGCTTATGCCTTCTGTCATGAAATGCAAGAGAAAAAACCATTAAGATTACTAAAATGTAGGTTTTTTTGCATCGGATATCCAAGTGTTCTAATTGTGAATTTTCTACTTTTCTGTATTCTTCTATCGAGCCATCGTTTGACTAAAACGGAATTCGAACGAAGAATCTACGAAGAAAACGAATTTTTAGTCGATTTTCTTAAAACTTCGTAGTGATTAGTACACAAAAAATTTGAAGAACTGAATTTCTTGGTAGATTTTCTCTTTTCCCCGAAAATGACTTGGGATTACATGCCCAAGTACGTTTCCATGTTATTCGCATTAACTAGAACTTCCGTGTGGAGTTTTAGTGTATTTTTTGTGCTTACGCCTTCTGTCATTAAATGCCAGAGAAAAAACAATTAAGATTATGAAAATATAGGTTTTTTTGCATCGGAATCCAAGTGTTATAATTGTAAAGTATCTAAACTTCTAGATCCTTCCAACGATCCATCATTTGACTAAACCGAAATTCAAACGAAAAATCTACGAAGAAAATTATATTTTTAATCGATTTTCTTAAAATTCCGTAGTGGTAAGTATTCAAAAAATTTGAAGAATTGAATTTATTGGGAGATTTTCTCTTGTGCATGAAAATGACGTAGGATTATATGCTCAGGTCTATTTCCATGTGTTTCTCATGAATTGGAACTTCTTGGTGGAGTTGTGGTGCATTTTACGTGCGTACGCCTTCTGTCGTGAAACGCTAGAGAAAAAATAATTAAGAATTTTAAAATATAATTTTTTTGCATCAGATATCAAAGTGTTATAAGTGTAAAAATATATAATAGCCTCGATATTTCCAACAAGAAATTATTTGACTAAACCGGAATTCAAACAGAGAATCTACGAAAAAAATAAAAATTTTAGTTGATTTTTCTAAATTTCGTAGTGGTTAGTTCGCAGAAAATTCGAAAAATTGAGTTTGTTGTGCGATTTTCTCTTTTACCTGAAAATGACTTGGGCTTACATGTGCAAGTGTAGTTCTTCCATGTGGAGATTTAGTTCATTTTTTGTGCATACGTCTTCTCTCGTGACACGCCGGAGAAAAACTCATTCAAAAAATAAAATATAGACTTTTTTCCATCGGAAATTCAAGTGTTAAAAGTGTAAATATAACTAGTCATCTCGAGCTTTCCGACGAGCCATCTTTTGTCTAAATCGTAATTCAACGAAGAACCTATGAAGAAAATGGGTTATTCTACCGATTTTTTAAACTGCATAGTTGTTAGTATACACAAAAAATTAAAAAAATTGAGTTTCTTGGGTGATTTTCTCATTTAATAACTTGGGATTAAATGTTCAAATACATTTCCATGTGTTCCACATAAATTGGAACTTCCATTTGGAGTTTTAGTGCATTTTCTTGCTTATGCCTTCTGTCGTGAAATGTCAGAGAAAAAACAATTAAGAATATTAAAATATAGTTTCTTTTTCATCGGACATCCAAGTGTTTTAATTGTAAAGTATCCAATCTTCTAGATCCTTCCAATGATCCATCATTTGACTAAACCGAAATTCAAACGAAGAATCTATAAAAAAAAATGAGATTTTTAATCGAGTTTCTCCAAATTTCATAGTGATAGCAACGTGGATGGCTACTTACGATATTCTCATGAAGCCACTATTGATAACTAGAATTTACTGACAATTAGAACTTGCCTGGATAGTCCGCTAGAAAGTTCCGCTTTGTGTCATAGCTCCTGAACATGAACAAGTCATGAGAAGACCACCTCTCTTTGTTATTTGCATGGATAATAAGTTTAGATTTCTATACATCCCAGACGCGCTTTGTAAAGCCTGGAGACCAAGCAGTGCATATATTAACCATTTATGATACAAAAGTGTTCCTCAAACCACAAACTTAGAAACGAACTGATGCGAAAAGCTGAGTAAAACCGAAGATATAAAACATGCAAGAAAATAGCTGATCTTACTTTTGTCGATAATTGTATCAACAAAATTAAATTTGGTTTAGTACCAAAAATTATTTTTAAATTATTACAACTTTGCCATTTAAGACAAAACTGATGGAGCATCATTTTTCCCCGCATCTCACAAAGAGAACGTACGGTTAGATATAATAACTCTTCTTTAGATCTAACGGCTTGTGTTCATCTCTCATTCTTATAATAAAACCCTAATCTCTAACTTCATTTCCTTCAGACTCGCCGCCTCTATTCCTTCCATTTTATTTCTTCAAACTCTTTTTTCCCCTGCGACAAACAAGAGCAAAATCGATATACATCTGTTATTATCAAGCTGCCCTTTTCAAGCAAACCTTATCGGATCAAACACAGAGATGATCTATCGATCTAACCTTTGGAAAAACAAGAAACCAATTGTTTTTTGAACCTAGCCTTAATATTTTGGTATCTTAATTTCCATTTTTTACCTCGTTCTTTTTTTCAATTTTCAGATCTTTAAAACTTATATAGTATTTGTTTTTGTTATGGTTAACTTGTTGTGGTTAGAGGTATTGTTGAATCTAAAGGAAGTACATGGCTGGACAAGTTTAAGACCTAATGTGTTAGATTCTAATGAGGTTAGCGAAAGAGCTGTGCTGTTACGGAATACTCAAACGGTATTAATTATGTGTTTTTGTTGTTAAATTTGTTAAGTTTTGATGTTATTTCGTTGATCCCTTACAAATGAAAAATGGGTATGAACTTATTTTTAAATTTGAAGTTTGTAGTTTTAGAAATTATGTTGAGAAATGAAGGGAGTATTTTTGTATTTGATGAATTCAAAAACCGTTCCAAACACTGAATCATCAAGTCCCATCAAGAAGGGAGTAAAACACGGACCAAATTTATTTTTTGATCGGTATAAAATAAATCACAATGGAACAACTATATTTGGTTATAGTCAATTTTCTGAAATCCAGACCAAACCAAATTTGGTGAAACACAAATCTAATAAACATTTTAGAGTAGGTGTTAACACAGTCGTAATTATGAGAATAGGCATAAACTCAGGCTTACACATCATGGTCAGCGCAAACTAAATTAACGTTTGTAATTGGCGTATATGTAGGAAGTCGCCCCACTAAACATTCAACTGAGCATACACCTCGCTTAAAGTATCGTTGAGGTGAACGTCTGTACATTTTGGTATAATATATTTTTATAGATCGTAAGTTATCAACTGCTCCGTCATTTTTTTAATTCTGATTTAAAATATAAAAGTATTATTAACTATATACTCACTATACTTCCATAGTCCATTAAAAACTATGAAAACATGAGCAAACATCTCTCACCATTGGATTTATGCTCTAAGCAAACCGGTACTCCTACAACCGCCATGAGAATAACCTAATTAATGACTCATGTCTCCTAAAAACATATTTAGATACTAAAAACTAAAGTACTTTTACACTTTTAGAAGTAAAAATCGATTATAGAAGTTAAAAGGAAAAAAATTATTTCCCACAAGTTAATATTTTGGGTTTTAGAAATCATTTAACTATGTCGCCAAACTAGTTTGTAGCTTTTTAACTTAATCAAGTTAAAATTAACTTTTCAAGGTGTACCCAAAAATTTAGTAAGCAAAATATAATATTAACACGTGTATATACAGTGGAAGAATAAAAAATAAAGCACAAAATACTATGATCCTTTGGGTGACTCGAACGCAAAACCACTTGAGCTGCTTGATTTATCACAAAAAGGATTTTAACATAGGAAAAAGAGCTAGTGACATAATTATCTAGATATTTTCGTACCATTTTCTTACTATTCGAGTTTAAAATATGCAATTGAACACACAATAATTAGAGTTGGAATTAGCAAGAGAGGTAAAACAGTGACTTGAGTGACTATGAAATCCGAAATTTCGGCAAACGATATTTGACCGAAATACAGGTCGGTATGGACCGTACCGGTTTGACCGGTACGGTCGATATGGATCGATATAGCCGATTTTTTTATTTTATTTTTAGAAAAGAAATAAAAAAAATTTATTTTAGGATTTTCAATTGTTACTCATATTTTTTATGATATTTTAGAATTATATATGGATATGATAATATCTATAATTAATCTAATGATCTCGATTAGAATTATAATATCCTTGTTTAATTAGCATTTTAGACGATGAACTTTGAAGTTGTTCTTGTTTCTCTTATGTTTCCAGTTTGAACTTTGTATGAAATCTATGGATCTATATATTTTAGATGATTATTAGTTTTTCTTTCTAAACTTTGTGAAAAACGTTTGTTATAACGTGTTAAAATATATTTATAATTATAAAATGTGAACTAATATTTTTTCATAAAATTATAAATATAAAATATATGAATCGATATTTCACCGATATTTGAACCGAAATTTCCCCGATATACCGGCTTACCAGTGTATCGCTCTAGACTGGTACGAACCGAAATCCGATATATTACAACATATGAACCAGCCAAAATAATAAACATAAAAAGTAAACCGCGAAATTGAATTATAATAATGTAGAATATGGCAGGGTTTTGCCTTTTTAGGCTAAAAAAATCAATTTAATCTCAAAAATTTATCATACCAAAAACAAATATATTTCGTTTTTACTGATTTTTATTTTAGGAATTAGTATTGTGGTCCTTGTGGATTGGTGTTGAGCCTAGTTTCCTAACTTGGGCATTAAACTAGATATATGTCAATATATTATGTTTCCAAGTATGTTGTAGTTTCCTAGTTATTAGAGTTTCCTAATTTGGTACTGATAGACACATTTTAGTGTCTAATTTGCACCTTAATTTCTAGTGAGTTAGTATTCGATTTTACGTCTATTACGTGTTTTTATGCTTTTGTAGGTACATTAGAAGAATAAAGATTTGTGGAAAAATTGGCTCCAAAAGTGTTAAAGGCACCCACACTTTGGATTGGGGCACCCTTGGATCGGGCTGAGCTGGATCGGGTCAACCCAGCGGGTCAACCAGGCGAGTCAACCCAGCGAGCCAGCGAGTCGACTCGGCCGATCCAACTCAGCGGGAATCGCCGGAGTTTCAACTGTGTACGCTTTTCAAAGTGATTTATGGATTTTTTTTCTTCCAGATTGTTCCACACGCTAGAAGATATACCATACAAGTCAGAACCATCGAGAAACAACAGAGAAATCCCGTAAAATCAGCTCGGGAATCATGTATATGGCCGGAATTATGTTTCGATTCGGATTGAGATTTGTGGGTTGTTTTAGAGAGTTCTATTAGGTTTAGAACTCTATCTAGGGTTTCTACTACCTATATAAACCAAGAGAAGCCAAGAAAAATGACAACGAAAACCTAGAGAAGAAATCAGAGCAATTCCTGCCACTTCCGGTCGCCGCCGGTCACCTGCTGCTGGTCCGGACGGCGTGTTCTTCATCAGCCACCATCGGAGAAGACGACTCAGCAACATTTATATCTGTTGCTGATTCAAACTGCTCCTGTTGCCTATTCCTTACCATTTATTGCTTAGAAACACTTTTGTAACGGCTGAACCCTGTTCTTCAACACTTATAAACGTATCTGTTCAGCTGTTGCACTATTCTTTAACCTTGTAATCAACTTTTTGAGCAATGAAAAGGTCTTTTGAGCAAGTTTTCTCCACCATGAGCTAAATCTATTTACTGGGATGAGGGATAAGGTACTTTTCTCAATTTTATGTG
>JAJJMC010005834.1:499166-516954 GCA_023531435.1 Papaver californicum
ATTACCTTTACAAGTTCGAGAAACGATCACCTTATTTACCACTTTCAGAACTACATCAGGTACCTTCTCTTGTATATAAATACATATATTGTAATCAATTAAGACAAGGCCAATAAATATATACTTCTTAAAATTATTTATGGTATCAGAGCAAGAACCCTAGAGGTATCATCTTTGATAAATGGCGGTGGTGAAGGTGTCGTGAAGGGTAAATCAGATTCATTCGTTACACCATACACATTGACATTTGCAGATCATCCTGGAAGCATTGTCACTCATGTGCAATTGAAGGGAACAAATTACGAAGAATGGGCTAAAGTAATGCGAGTCGCATTGCGGGCAAAGAGAAAGATGGGTTTCGTGAATGGAACCTTCGTGATAGCATAAATAATTATGCAGATGAAATTCCGGATATTGAAGACTGGTGGATGATTAATTCCATGTTGATAGCATGGATTTTCAACACCATTGAACCCTCTTTGCGTTAAACCGTTACATATAGGGAGAATGCAAAAGAGCTTTGGGAAGATTTGAAGGAGAGATTCGCGGTCGCGAATGTACCGCGTATTCAACAACTGAAGCGAGATTTGGCGAACTGCAAACAACAGGGACAGACCGTGG
Organism: Papaver californicum; assembly: GCA_023531435.1. Taxonomy (NCBI): domain Eukaryota; kingdom Viridiplantae; phylum Streptophyta; class Magnoliopsida; order Ranunculales; family Papaveraceae; genus Papaver; species Papaver californicum. Next base: position 499,788 of record JAJJMC010005834.1, read on the forward strand.
TAGAATTTTTTGGTCGACTGAAGATGTTGTGGGAAGAGATCAATAATTATGAACCGATATTAACTTGTGACTGTAAAGGTTGCAAGTGTAAAATTACAGAGAAGTTGTTAAAAAGACGGGAGGACGAGCAAGTGCATCATTTCTTGATGGGACTTGATGATTCAGTGTTTGGAACGGTTTGATTCACAATATTGAACGCGGAATCATTGCCTAACCTTAATCGAGTGTACGCAATGGTTATTAGTGTACGCAATCGTTGCCTAACCTTAATCGATTGACTATAAAGAGACATTTGCTCCGGTTGCTAAAATGGTTGCAGTTTGAGTGCTTTTGGCACTTGCTGCAGCTAAACAGTGGGAACTTCATCAAATGGATGTGCGTAATGATTTTCTTCATGGTGACCTTGCTGAAGAGGTTTACATGCGTCCTCCGACAGGTTTTTCAGGTGCTTCTCCTGGTATGGTATGTCGACTGCGTAAGTCTCTATATGGTCTTCATCAAGCACCTATAAATTGGTTTGCAAAGCTTCGTTCTTCCTTGATTTTGTATGGGTTTACTCAGTCCTATTCTGATTATTCACTCTTTACGTATAAGTGACATGATATTTTCCTAGTTGTCCTGGTTTATGTTGATGACTTGATTATTGCTGGCACTCACTCTGATAAGATTTCTTCTTTTAAGAGTTATTTTCATACTTTCTTTCACATGAAGGATCTTGGAAATTTGAAGTATTTTTTGGGCTTGGAGGTAGCGCGTGGTTCACAAGGGATTTTCTTATCTCAGCGTAAATATGCCCTTGATATTATTGCAGAGACCGATTTATTAGGAGCCAAACCAGTTTTTTTTTCCTTTAGAACAAAATCATGCCTTGGCAGTTGATGCAAGTGCGCTTATGAATGATCCTGAACAGTATAGACGATTGATTGGACGTTTTATTTATCTTACTATTACACGTCCTGAGCGTTGTTACTCGGTACATACTTTGGCTCAGTTTATGCAGTCTCCTCGAGTACGCCATTGGGAAGCTGCTTTACGTGTCGTTCGCTATTTGGGTGTGATAGGTTTTTGTGATTCTGATTGGGCGAGTTGTCCTTTAACTCGTCGTTCACTTACTGGTTATTTTATGTTTCTTGGTTCTTCGCCAGTCTCATGGAAAACTAAGAAACAATTGACCGTATCTCGGTCATCTGCGGAAGATGAGTATCGATCCATGGCCACAACGACATGTGAAATGGTTAAAGGGATTGTTACGATCTTTCGGTGTTGAGCACTCTTCTCCCATGCGACTTTATTGTGACAGTCAGGCTGCGCTTCATATTGCTGCAAACCCAGTTTTTCATGAGCGTACTAAGCACATAGAAGTGGACTGTCATTTTATTCGGGATGCTATTACAAACGGTCTTATTTCTACTCATTATGTTCGTACAGGAGATCAGTTAGCTGATATTTTTACTAAGGCGCTTGGACGACAACAATTTGCTTATCTTCTTGGCAAGTTGGGTGTTCGTAATCTACACACTCCAACTTGAGGGGGAATATTGTGGATGGGTGTTGAGCCTAGTTTCCTAACTTGGGCATTAAACTAGATATATGCCAATATATTATGTTTCCAAATATGTTATAGTTTTCTAGTTTGTTACCTTCTCTTGTATATACATATATTATAATCAATTAAGACAAGACCAATAAATATATTCTTCTTAAAATTCTTTAATTAGAATATAAATATAAGAATCATGATCCATGCAGACACTTTAAGGAGGAAGAGAGAAGAGAACGGAAGGGGAGAGCGAGGGTTTGATTGTTTCAGGTTTGTTTGTTGTTAAACACTAATTAATCTTGATCTCTGGTTTATTAGGTAGATTTGATTTCAATTTCCCCCAGTTTTTTTTTTGTGTGTTTAATTCCCTAACGGTTGTTCTGTCTACAGCAATTCAAAGCTTCAGAGTCTGTTCATAGATCATTTTTAAGGTTTGATTAAATTTTTTTAACAGGTTGTTGTTATTCTACTATCTAATTAGCAATTTCATAGAAAATAGTGGGTTAATTGGTTGTGGGCATCTTTTTTTTTATTTGGTTTCTAGAAAGAATAAAGACTTTGATCCTTTTAACAACAGCCATGAAGAATAGCACAAAATACAGAAAGGAAAGCAAAAAAGAGTACAGAAAACTTAACTGGAAGAACAAAGTGAAAAGAAGAAAGGAAGAAAAATTGGCTGCCGAGAAGGTATCACTTCACTTTAACATTTTTCATTTAATCAACTAGCTACCTCAATGCACTGAATCTTCTTTTTCCTTCATTGCAGCGCTTACAAGAGGAGTTCAAACAAAACCTAGGATCTCATCCTTCTAATCAGGTAATTACATAAGCAGTTTCTTTTATTTTAGAGGAAGCTGTGCAATAGATTTTCATAAGGGGGGGGATTACTTTACTTTCTTTATTCTGAGATATTATCATATGGAAGCCATCTTTATTTATTTTGCAGTAAGACGGGATTATATCATATAATGAATCGTCAATTCTGATCCTGCTGGCGTGTAATTTGCAATTAGATCTGTTAAAGATAAGTAGTGTTAGCTTAACTAAGCCGAACAGTATAGAAGCATGGACTTAGAATGTGTCAAACAACCTAAATATTGTTTAAGTTGTTCTTCTAGCCAAAGTTGTTGTGCCTTTATTGGTGTAGCCAGAGCAGCTGCAAATGCAATAGTTGCCAAAAGTGTTGCCACTGCCGTAGTAGCTTGACCGTCTAGATCTTGTAGGTGTTCAATATATGCTATTTTCTCTTCTACTCTAGTCTTTGGAGAAACATTGAGATTGTTCTCACGTGTATGCATATAGCGTCTCGCTCTTGGGTCCAACTTGATAATTCCTAGGAGCTCATCTCTATCACAAGGTGTCTTTCCATTGTTTTCCCGCCGTAGCGATCTTTATTGAACTAGGCTAGGTTATTCTAATGCTCATCTCATGTAAGATATGGCTGGGGATTGGATGTTTCTGAATTAAAAGAAAAAACAGTTGGAAGGTGCCAAATCAAAAGGCATCACCATTCAATCCTTGGTAGTGATAAATCCGGGCAATCCAACTGCTCATGTATAACAACAGCACTTAATCGCTTTCCATACAATTAGCTTCTTCTGCCTTACACATTTGCTGATGTTTGTCACAAATTTCTTGAAGATTTCAGTTACGTTCTTGTTCATAATTGTAGGTTCTTGCGGAGGAAAACCAGCGGCAAAATTTGGTTATTCTCGCAGATGAGGTAGGTATTCATCAGAACTTAGGTGCCAATTTTATTTATGCTCAGATATTCATCTCAAAAGTAGTTTCTATCACTTGAACTTATAAATACAAGTAACCTCTACATAACCACCTCTCTTTCCGCATTCACCGTGATAACCTGGCATGTAAACATTTCTTTCTTTTTTTCCGATTTATAGCATGAGACCCCACGTTGAAACTGACTGGAAATATGTCCTTCTCATTGTATCCCATTGACTAGTAACCTTCTTGAATGAGTGGAAACTCTTGTCCTGAACATAAACATTTTCTTGGTCGACCTGTAAATAGCTCAGTTTAGCAAGCAACTTACTAACAACTATCTTTGTAATGCCTGGTTAGTCTTGGAGTTTATAATAAATTAGTATATAAATTAATAGAAACTACGAGGTAGAACTGAATTCATAACAGTTAGGGATGTATTTAAATCGATTCATACGGGATTCCAAGTGCTAGGTCAACTCCAACGTTGAAAACTTTCTAATGAATATGGAAGTGATCCCTGAACAAGATGTTATACATAAGCATTGTCTTATTTATGTATTTACTCTTAGGTGTTCAAGGAACGCATTATTAACGGATCAAATTCTGTGGATGAATCAAGAAGATCTACATCTATCTCCCAAGAGAATCTCGAAAAACTAATGACTTCCATCAAGAAAGATCCATGTCTGAAACCTATTGTAGAAGATATCGAGATTGGTGGTCCAACTGTAATGATGAGGTGTTAAGTTATATATATTTTTGTCTACATTTTAGTGTTTAACAACTTGTCATTCTTAAAAATATATTTGTTCTGGTTCTTTTTAACTTAGCTTAATTGTTTTTAGGTACTTGAATGATCCGGACGTTTTGTCGAAGCTGGCACAAGCTATGGGTTTTGGAGACGATGTTAATTCAGTTGAACATAATGCACCACATGCTGCTGCAGATGTAGAAGATTAAACTTTCAAATAGGCTTGAGGCAAATGAAGCTAATTTATGTTAATTCCATATCACAATGTTGTTTTGTTTTTCATCACGGTGTAATGGTATAATTATGCAGAACTTGGGTGTAAGGATTTGAATTAGGGTTCTGGTTAGAGAAGTTTTCTAATTACCCTAGAGAAGCAACAGCTGCTTCTTTATATAGGGAGAATAAAAGTAAAATACTTACACTTACACAAAACAAAGAAATAAAGTTACATCTTATTGACACTTCTAATACTCCCCCTCAAACAGATGCTAGAGTTGTTGAGTGCATCAGTTTGTTTTTGAGGGCAGTGTAACGAGTACTTGTAAGGCCTTTTGTGAAAATATCTGCCAGTTGAGATTCAGATGGTAGAAACTCTACTATGATGTCTCCAGTTGCTAGTAGTTCACGGACCGAGTGATAGTCTACTTCGATGTGTTTTGTTCTTGCATGGAAACTTGAATTTGATACAAGGAATTTAGCCCCTAGATTGTCACAATACAATGTGACTGGCCTTTTTGGAGTGATACACAGTTCTTTGAGAAGCTGTGACAGCCACATTACTTCAGATGACAGCAGATTGACTGCTTTGTACTCTGCCTCGGTGGATGACTTTGCAACGGTTGGCTGCTTCTTTGAAGACCAACTAATCAGACAACTCCCAAGGAAAACACAGTAACCAGTTGTAGACCTGCGGGTGTCTGGGCATCCAGCCCAGTCCGAGTCAGAGTAGCCAGTTATAAGAGTCATGTCACCAGCACTTATCTGTACTCCTGAACCAATTGAACCCTTTAGGTAACGAATAATGCGTTTAACTAGCTGCAGATGTAAGTCTGTTGGTGCCTGCATGAATTGAGAGACGTAGTTGACAGCAAAGGTGATGTCCGGTCTTGTTAAAGTGAGATATTGAAGGGCACCCACAAGGATGCGGAACTGAAGTGGGTCAGTTAATGGAATACCAGCTGTTCTAGAGATTCTCTTGTCATTTGTTACTGGCGTCGGACAAGTGTTGCAGTCAACTAATTGTGCACGGTGAAGCAGATCCATGGTGTACTTGTTTTTAGTGAGAATGATCGACCCAAATTTTATTTGAGTGTCTGCTTCCATACCAAGGAAGTAGTGCAGTGTCCCCAAGTCTTTCATCGCAAAAACAGAGTTCAGTTGATTTAATAATTTTGAATTAAATTGTTGTGAATTTCCTGCAAGTATGATGTCATCCACATACAATAGTATTGCAACAAAAGAAGTAGAAGAAACATAAAGAAATAATGAATGATCAGTTGCTGCTTTGATGAACCCAATAGAAGTAAGAAACCCACTAAATTTATCATACCAAGCACGTGGTGCTTGCTTTAAACCATACAAAGATTTTTTGAGAAGACAGACAGCAGTTGGATTAGCTGGATTTACATACCCAGGTGGTTGTTCCATATAGACTATCTCTTGCAAATCTCCATGAAGGAAAGCATTTGAAACGTCAAGTTGTTTGATTTGCCAGTTATTAGTTAAGGCCACAGCTAATACTGTTCTAATTGTTGTTGGCTTAACAACTGGACTGAAGATGTCATCATAATCTAGGCCATCTTGTTGTAAGTACCCTTTTGCTACAAGACGAGCTTTGTATTTATCAACACTTCCATCTTCCTTGAGTTTGAGGCGATACACCCATTTACAACCAATGACATTCATGTGAGGTTCATATGGGACCTGGACCCATGTTTCATTTTGTTTGAGTGCCTTATATTCATTTTCCATTGCAATGATCCACTTTTCATCTTTTATGGCAGATTTATAGGTTTTTGGTGCAAGTTGAAGAAGTGGTGAAAAAGTAGAATGTAAGGCATGGGGTACTGAGTAGTGAGTTACAAAATCAGGTATGTGTTTTGGTTTGGTTATACCAGACTTTGATCTAGTATGCATTTGGTGCTGCAAGGGTGGTTCTGCTAATTGAGGAGTTAGTTCAGGTTGGTCATGGGTTATTACAGGCTCATGGGTTATTAAAGGCTCAAGAAAAAAGAGGTTCATTTTGAGGTATGATTAACTCAACAAAAGGTTTTGTTGTAGGTACAGGCTTGGAGCGGGTACAGAATGGAAATAACAGTTCATCAAAGATAACATGCTTAGAGAGGTAAATTTCTGAGTTTTATTATCATAACATTTATATCCTTTGTGGTGCTGACTGTAGCCTATAAATGTACACATTGTTGATTTGGCACTTAGTTTATCCTTTCTATATGCCCCTAGGTAAGGATAACAAGCACAACCATATACTTTGAGAAGATTATAATCTGGAGACTTAGAAAATAAAACTTCAAAAGGAGAAGTAAAGTTTAGAGACTTAGCTGGTGTCCGATTTATTAGATAAGTTGCTGTAAGAAAAGAGTCAAACCAAAAGTACTTCGGAAGACATGCATGTTCTGATATTGTGAGGCCAACTTCTGTTACATGTCGATGTTTGCGTTCTGCAGCCCCATTTTGCTGTGGAGTATTTGGGCAAGAAGCTATGAATGTTATACCAGAAGCATTCAGAAATTCTCGAAATTTTCCTTTTTCTAACTCTAGTGCTCCATCAGAGTGAACAATTTTAATCTTAGATGACAACAGGTTCTCATTCATTGTTTTGAAGTGTTTAAAACAAGTTACACTTTCTGTTCTGTTTTTCATTGGATATATCCAGTGAAACCTGCTGAAATCATCGATGAACAGGATGTAATATCTGTAACCCATAAGAGAGATGTGTGGAGATGGACCCCAGATATCACAATGGATTAAGTGTAAGGGAGCAGTTGTAGTGATAGAGGAAGTAGTAAAGGGTAATCGTTTGCTCTTTCCTTTTTGACAGGGTTGACATATAGTGGGTGATTTGGAAGTAGACAGAGATATATGGTTTGATTTTTCCAGTTGGGTTACTATAAGCTCTGAGGGGTGACCCAATCGATTATGCCAAACAGGAAAAGAAGCTGAAACAGACACCAAGGTAACGGGACTGGAAGTTGAAGTGGTTGATATTGGATAAAGGTTGTTAGTTTTCAACCCTTCATCTAATGTTTGGCCTGTTTTCAGATCTTGTATTTCATAGCCCCATGGTGAAAAGGAGAAAGCACAGTTGTGCTCTTCTGTGAACTGACCAACATATATCAGATTCTGCTGAATACTAGGTACATAACAGACATTAGATAGAGGAAAAGATGTTGTTGATGTGTGTAAAACAGAATCACCTATTAGAGTTATGGGTAGAAAATCACCATTACCCACCATCACCTTAGATGTTCCTTCATAACTAGATATATTAGTTAGAATGGACTTATCATTTGTGATATGATGAGAGGCTCCAGAATCAGGTAACCAGTGTACAGCAGCCGGATAACACGGCATCTCAGCAAATGAAGCTGCAGAAACTTGTACACAGGTGTTTACATTTGGTTGGTGATTACTGGGTTCTTTTGTAGATGATGGACTATAACGAGATTTAGTGTATCGAAACTTGCAAGCTATGGCAGAGTGTCCATATTGTTTACAGATCTGACAAGGTGGATAAGAATAATCAACAAAGTTTTGTTGATGTTTATCTCTGACTGTAGATCTATAAGGTTTGGTTGCTCGTTTCATAAAAAAAACAGATGGGTTTGACGGATCTAGAGTATTCATGGACTCAGTATGTTGATTTTTCAACCACTGTTCATGATTTATTAATCGAGACTTTAGATCGCCAAAAGATAGTTATGTATCTCTGGTTTGAACTGCAACTATAAAGTCATTATAGTCAGTACCTAGACCGTTGAGAATATGCTTATTTAGATCACTATCAGAGACTGGCTCTTTAATAGCGGCTAATGCATCAGTGATGGATTTAACATCTTGAAGAAATTCTGAAATGGGTTTGGACCCTCTTTTCATGTTGAACAAAGTGTTCCGAAGCATTGATTTTTTGGCTGAAAATTGATTTTGAAAGTTGGTTGACAAATAAGACCAAACTGATGCAGCAGTTGCACAACCTAAAACATCAGTAGAGATGGTGGTTGTGAAAGTTGCATTTAAGCAACTGTTCACAAATCGATCCCACTTCAACCACTTAAGGTATGCAGGATTCGATTGTAAAATCCCATCAATAGAGATAGTCAGAGGTGGAGCAACAACAAATCCATCCAGATACCCGAATAGATCTGTGCTGATAAGAATATAGGATATTTGAGATTTTTCCACACCAAATAGTTTGTTTCATCTAGTTTTATAGAGATGAAGTGTGCTATGTTGGTGAATGGAAGAGTTGTTGTTGTTTCATAATGAGGTTGAGGATCAGTTCTCTGATCCATGTTGTTTTTATGTTTGGTAATGAAAAGTTTGAAAGAGTTTTAGAAATGGAAACCCAAAAATGGTATTGACAGAAACAAAGAGTGAAGAAACAGCAGATCAAAAATTAAAAAAAAACTGTAATGAAAAATGGAGATTCAACAAGCATAAACTCAGTCTAAGAACTTAAAGGTTAAGTTCTGCTGTATAGTTGTTTGCAAGAATCTCAAACTAGTAATAAAACTCAATGAAATAAGAAACAGTAGAAAAAAATGAAGAGATTTTAGATGAACCAGAGAGTGAACTAGAAGAAGAGAAAAAAAAAGAGGAAGTTGAAATGAAAAGAAGAAGAAATGAAAAGAAGAGGCGGCTTATGAGAAGAGAGTAAAAGAAAACCCTAGGATTTTTGGGTGGCGGCTGATACCATGTAAGGATTTGAATTAGAGTTGTGGTTAGAGAAATTTTCTAATTACCCTAGAAAAACAACAGCTGCTTCTTTATATAGGGAAAATAAAAGTAAAATACTTACACTCTAGTTACATTAAACAAAGAAATAAAATTACATCTTATTGACACTTCTAATATTGGGGTTCCAGTGTTGGGATTTTTTGGTATGTTAGAGGCAAAAGAAGTTTAAGCCACATTCTGATATTTATGGACACCACACCACCAGTGTATTGTTAGTTGCTGCTATGATCTTCATGGAATATCTTACTAATTGTTATCTTATCAATTGGAATCATCATCGGAATTATTCGGTATAGTTTTTATGAATGATTTCCGGGGTTAGTGTAAAGTGCGGTGTGTGTATTTATGAAGAAATAATTCACACAAAATATTGATTTGACATAATAGACCGTAAAAAACAAAACAGTATCTGAGTGAATTTGAACCACATAATAAGAATCAAGGTAACAAGATTAAAAAAAACTAAAAATTATAATAATGTAGATATATGGCGGGATTTTGCCTCTAACGTTAAAATTCAACTATTATACGGTACCAAAATCAGAATTAGTTTTATTTTTTTTATTTGATTTATTAGAAATTAATAGAATATAAACAATGAGTGATTTATAAAGAGTTAGAGAGGAAGAAAGGACCTCAGCTGAGAAAGAGAGTTTATTTCAGGTTTGTTATTGCTTTCTCATTTATCTCTGTTTGTATGATCTGATCTACATTTTCTTTTCCTGGTTTCTTCTTAAGTAGATGATTTCATTTTCCCCCAAATTGTTTTAAAACCTTAACTGGTGTTTTATCTGCAACAGGAGTTTCTTTTCAATCTTCAATTACTCAAAGCGTTAAAGAGAGACTATTCAAAGATCATATCCTGTAAGGTTTGTTTTATTTTCTATGATGCTGTAGTTGTATTATTTAGTTAGTAATTTTATAGAAAATGTTAAAAAAATTCTTAATTTTCAGTAACTACTGAAGATAAAGAAGAAGAGGATTCATTGACCATTAATGTTTTTGATACATGTAAAAATAATGGTTGTTTAGTTTGTTGTAATTTGTTTGATCAAGATCAACAAAGTAAAAAAAGAAAACTAAGAAAGAGAAGAAAAATTATTGAGACAGAGCAATTAGAGTTTGATATATTTGTGTTACCTAGGAGATGTTTGGTTCATTCCAACCAGCTGCTTACTAACTTGTAAATGGCCAGAGCTGGAGAAACTGAAGTGCTCAGGCATGACACATAACTAAAGGTTGTTCATGGTGCACTTCATCAAAAAAACAAAAGTAAAAAAAAGTCAGAAATGTTTGGCTCTATCGGATTCTAGAAGAAACTGAGATTCTTTTAAGGGGTTTAATTGGTTAATAATTTTTTGTATTTGTTTCCCATTTTGTCTGTAAAGAATTAATAACGTTTCCTAATTTTATCAGTTGCAATCATGAAGAATGCTGTAAAATACAAAAAGGAAAGTAAGAAAAGGTACACCAAACTTAACCATGAGAAGAAAAGATAAAGAAGAGTTGATACTGCTGAGAATAAGGTTCCCCTAGACCATTTAATAGAGGAGAATGGACTTAATGGAGATGCAACATATCAAGACCCAACAATTGGAGATGCAACAAATCAGGATCCCATTAATGGAGTTGATTGTGCAACAAATCAGGACCCAACTTCCCCTAGAGCATGGTATATTTTGTAGAATTTCTATATGTTTTCGTCTGTGGATTTCATTTTCTTATAAGGTAATTTCCTCCATGTAAATTTATTTGATGTGTGATAGGTGCATAAATTATACATTTTAAGTAGTTTTCCTGACCCTTATTTGCTATATTTGAGTGAATTACTATTTTTTATTATTACTTTCGAAGTTTAGTTGTCTCTTCAAGTTACAGTTCAGAAACCTGCAGAATGGAGCTGTATGAGAAGAATTACCGAGGATCCAGTAAAACTCTGCTGAATTTAGGCCTTTCACCATCCACGGTGTAGGAAATTGAATTACGAAGCCAACGGCGAAAGAACGAGGTTATTCTGATCTCGTATGAGGAAGTTATGGGCAAAGCCACATGGTGGCAAACTAGCCTGTGCTGCTAGCGCCCAGGCGCTAAGTTGGCTGAACCGCAAGTGCTAAGGTGCTAAGTGGCTAGTTGGAGGTGCTAGAGTGGTTTGGTGGACTAGTGGCTAGCCTTGGTGGAGTAGTAGCTAGCTTGGGGAAGTCATATGGGATTAGGAAAGAATTTGGAGTTGCCATATACGTGGGGCTGAAATAAGGGAACTTAGCACATTTCCTAATTCCACTAGGATTCTAAAAGTGGCTAACTCAAGTTCTATAAGGAATATCTTATGCCCTTCTTATGGGATTCGTTTTGGAAAAAGTGGGACAGCAAATAGTGGAGATTTCTCACGTGAAAATAGCTAGAAAAGAGGAAGCCACTCACGTAACAAAAGTGGACAGTTGACGTACAAAGAGTTGGCTGGGCAGAAAAGCAAGGATTTCCGGATTTGGGCTGGACTCGTATTAAGCTGGCAACTCACGTATAAAAGGCAGAGTTTGTTGCTGATTAAATCATCATATCATATCATACAATACACGAACAGGAGGAAAAACAAAAAAGGGATACAGGGACAGACGTACACAGGAAGGAAGAAGAGGCTGCTGGCTACTTCCGCAGCACTTCAGAGCTACGATCATTCGTTGCAATCTTTCCGGTTTTGAGTATTTATTTCTTGATTGATTTCTATGGGTTTTGAGAAACCCATGATGAGCTAAACCTTTATATTGGTTAGGGATGTAATCTAAAGTTCGAAAACATGTTTATTAATTGAATGGCGCATATCTCATGATTTCATGTTATTTTTAATATCGTTCATGTTCTACCGAATATAGTGTTATATATGATTGATTGCTGATTTATTTGAGTTGCAAATCAGGTAAATAAGTATTGATATCTACAACTAAACTGGAGTTCTGAGAGTCAATTCTGCCGAGGGACTCCGGTTACAAGTAGTATAGCATATTTGTTAACGATACTTAAAATTGCCATGCAAGTATGTGTAGAAGCTTGACCTAGGTTGAATCCGAGTGGCGAACTGCGTCGGGTTACTTAGATTAACCTCAACTCACAAAGACCATAGCTATCATTGGATTGAACTCGAGTGGAGATACTCACTCAGGTTATCCGGTGCTAAGAATTCAAAGGGTGGAGGTACTCATTCTTTGATGATATTAGGAGTTTTGCCGAAGTAGACGAGATAACTGGCTACTTTAGGGTTTTTGGTATTACTAATGCATGAATGTTGAGTATGCTTTGATTGATAACATGTTGGAAAACGGACGATGAATTCTCTAACCAATGTTCCTCTCCCTGATACACGTTTCTATTAATTTTCTTTAGTTTGCTTTAGTTTAATTTAGCTTAATTCACAACATAAAACCCCCCTGTTTACTTGCGTAACTAAGAATAATAACAATTTAATTGCCTCTTTGTGGGAACGAACTTGTTCTTATTGCTATACTCTAATCTATTTTGGAAGAGTAAGAACTTGATTATTTTGGTTGATTACGACACGACCAAATTTTGGCGCCGCTGCCGGGGAGGCATAGCGGATTGTTATTTATTTTTAGTTTCGTTTTATTTTTATTTTTAGTTAATTTTTCTTGCTGATTTTTTTTCCAGGTACGTGAATGCTTAGAGAAGGAAACAAGGCAGCACACTCACGTACAACAACGTGAAAAATAGCAAGTACATTCACGCACAGCAAAAGAAAAAATAGTTGCTGGCGTAAAAGGAAAAAATAGTTGCTGATTTTTTTTTTCTTTTCTAACCGAGTTTTGAGATATTTTTTTTTTTCAGGTACTTGTCCATGTACAGTGCACAATATCAAGCTTATAATGGTAATCAATTTAGTTTTCAGTCTCAACCATATAGCAATTTCCAACCATACGGGGAGTATAATCACAACCAATCCTTTGGTTATGACCAATATTCAACGTACCCTTTTAATTATGCTTGTGATGGTTTATCTAAATCTACTCTTAATCGTAATTATGATCATTCACCTATTCAACGGGATGAGATAAGGTTTAGAAACTCCACCACAAGTAATGGTGTAAGACTACCAAGTTTGAGAGAACTTAGGAGAAGGTTTGAGCAATTGATAGATGAAGGGGCATCAGGTGAAGAAATTGCAATAGCTAAAAGAGATTGGAGCATAGAACGTGACCGGCGTTATTCTTTGGGATACGACGATGATTTTGAACCTCTTGAAAATTCTTACAGCAATGATGACGTTATTCCAACTCCAAATCTGATGATTTTTCATGATGATTGTGTAGGTAACTCGACTCTAGATCTTAATAATGATCATTCACCCATTCAAAGGGAAGAGTCGTGTTCAAGAGATTCCACCGTAGTTAATGGTGGACGGCGTGTGAATATCAGAAAATTGTCTCGAAAACTATTCAAGTTGGAAGATGACGGGTGGGCTCCGGAAGAGCTTCTGGAAGAAATTAGTAAGACCATTCGTATGGAAATTAAACGACGTTCTGACAAAGGTTGGCAAACCGATGAAGATTCTGATTACGGTGAGTCTGAAAATGAAGAGGAGTGTGTTGAGAATGAGATCGAATTGATTAATACTGTGGAAGACCCAATTGAACTTTCCGAGGATGATATTAATAATGTTAATGCCGAGATCTTTGTTGAGGCAGTACAGTCAGAAAGTTTGATAGAGGACCACAGCATAACAGAGGTAAGTAATTCATTACAGATTTTTGAAAAGGAGAAGGATTCCATAATTCACGATAATTTAGAAGGTTTGCCTAAACCTTTGTTTCTTAATCCTTTCCCTTTACCTCGTTTTGGCTTGGATTTACGTGCCTCAGAAGTACTGATAAATTACTTTGCTTCTAAATATCCATCGTTGGAAGCACTTGATTCTCCTTCTGTACAGGTTAGCAAAGAGGAGTCTATAGAAGTTCCCGAGTTCTATGTTCTTTATCCACTTCCGAGTGTAGAAAAGACTAAGTGTGGGGGAAACTTCTATCGAGCAATAACTTCACTATTAATTTCGTGTATTAATATTTTTGTGAAGTTAACGTTTGCAATGCAGATTGTTTTATGGCTGGATCCCCAAATTTTCAGATTATTGGTCTACGGGCGATCAGAGAGTCGGGTTGAAGACGGTAAACTAAGCACTGAATGGGAGGAAACCCATTGGTTTTGTATTTCTATCTTTTTCTTTTGTTTCTGATTTTTATTTTTACAGCATGTAGAATTTCCCATCTTGACGTTACATTGGATGATTCAATTTACATTGAGGACAATGTAAAGTTTAAGTGGGGGGGAGTATTTAGGCATATAGATTTTTACGTAGAATTGTTAGGCATATACACATTTGCATGAAAACCTTCAACTTTTAGAGATTTTAAAGTCACTTAGCATACGGCTAGCTACATTTACATACGGACTTCTACTCGAAACAACTGAACTTAGAAATATTAGAGAACTATATTCGGAGTGCTTAGTTTTTGAGAGGCTAGAGCCAACCAAAATGGACCTAAATTTCCGGTAGGAGAGTACAGGTTAGACTTGTGATCATTCAATACCCATGAGTGAAGCACCAGACCTTCAATTATACGTTTAGAGTGTTTCATCCGCGCTAATTCCGGGTAGAATGATGAGCTACCTAACCTCGCACCAATTTTCAGCATTATTTTTGATCTCTTGAGTGCTATTTTTTTATCAATCATGAGGGTGTTATCAGAGTTGCTAACTTATTCTTGTAGTTTGGTTTGCAGTTGGCATCGTTCTCTCGACAACGTCCATAGAAACATAGCATCATCAACAAGCGGAACATCAAAATTTGAAGGAAAGTTGAAGACCGTCAAAGTGCAAGCGACAATTCAAAGAGAAAAATTAATATTTGAGTAAAGCAACAACACAATTAAACATGTTGAAGACTTACAGAAGCGAAAGAAATCGAAGGGTGTGGATTCTATATAGATTTAGAGACGAAACAGAACTCACTGGAAGAGAAAAAACTCACGAATCAAGAAATTGAGAAAAATAGCAAAAGTATCCAGGAGAATAATCATACTCACGTAAATAAAAAAAAAACGTGAAAAAAAGTTGCTGAATATGGAATAAAGAGAAAAAAAATATATATATTTTTTGCTGACCCAGAGCTATTCATTCTGAGTTACAGTACCCGGAGATATTCATTCTGAGTTACAGTGCTTGAAGTGGTACATGTCGTGAAGAGAAAAAGAGCTAAAAATCGTCAAGTTCTACGAAGTTCAAGAGTTCATTATCTACAGTTGATACCGAAGACGTTTCTATGGGATGTTGGGAGAGTGGTGCTGATTGTCGACCGGATGAGAAGGTAAGTAACAATTCCCATCTTCGCATAATGGTTGATTTCCTTTCGTAGAGATCACTAGAAAAATAAAAAGGGGTTCTTTTTTGTCCCATTTTCTATGGGATCACATCTTAATATGACTCGGAAGGTTACCTTTCCTTCCTACTCGTCAACATGTGTAGGCCTTCTATCTTTATTCTTGCCTGCACATATGTGAGAACAATAAAGTGCGTCTTCTGAGTGTAAATTTCATAAAACCCTATTGGTGAGGCAGAATTATTCGGTCACTCTCGAACCGGGACTCTTTTATTTGGTGGTTTTCTCCAAACTCAAGGATTAAGCATGAGAATAATGTTCTTTATATTTCTGACTTCTTATTGTTGGTATGTAGAAACTTTATGTCTTCGTAGCTTTTCGGATACAGGTGCTTTGGAAAATTTGGAAGTTGAAGTAGGTTTTGTGGGTACATCTCTGGTAAACCCTCACGAGACTATAACTCGTCCACTAGGGACACCTAGGGGTTTAAAGGCTTGTTGCACATGCTAAGTGTAACCGTTACTCGACGAAACGTAGTTGTATTTTAGATTAGTTTAGATTTGTAGTTTGCTCGAGGACTAGAATGTGATTAATCCTTTTCTCTGATTTTCGGTGCAGCACAACCTTTAAAAAAAAAGAAGGGAGCCAGTAATGTGGACAATTGAAGAGGCAGGTATGCTTAAGGTTAATAATTATGATATTTTGCGATTACAATTACTAGTATAAGGATCGTTGTTTATATTGTAAAAGTCCAAAAGAATTACTCTTCTAATTAAGTGTGTGTTTTTGCAAGGCACTATTATTGAAACATACAGGAAGTTTCAAAGAACCGGATCCTTGGGAGAAAATGCTTCATGAGGGGAAGCAACGTGTATTTAAGCAATCTCGAACCGCGGGCGATTTAAGAGACAAGTGGCTGAACATGCTTCCGCATTGGCTTAAAGCAGAAGAAGCTCTATAATGGAAGTGGAAGTGAAAGAAAAGTTTTTTTGGGTTGGCCTCGCAAGATTGAAGAAATGTCTTGTATCCGACTTTTAAGTCTAATTTTGTAAAGAAAAGCATACACCACTGTGGTGGTTGATTTTGTTGTAAGTAAAAGCTTTTAAATGCTCTACAAGGATCATGGATGATGTATAATCTTCTCTTCTTATGGGAAACTTTGACTAATGGACACCTAGCCAACCCCATCCTTAATTACGTATCAACTTGTTCCTTTAGTTTAAGAAAGTAAGCATAACTTATATACAGTCCAAATTTGTATTTTTAGTTCTTTTTACTGCTTTTTTAGTTCCTTTCGTAACGTTGAAATGCCTTATGTCACGGCCCACCAATTTTTCTCACATATTGGGTTGGCCCATGACAAGAGTCTAGGTCCATTGGAAGGACCTAGAAGATTAAGGAAGTCCACAACATACTAGAATGTTCTTATATATATAATATTTTATTGTATAATGGTAGAATACTCTAGAAGATGATGATTCTAAAACATATTCTAGAATCCTCCATAGCATACTATATAAGGTGGAGAGCTCATTTGCTCAAATCATCCACCAACAAGCTCTCTAAGCATTGTAATACTCTCTCTCTCTCTTCAATAATCAAATACTCTCCCACTTAAAATCTCTAAGTCTCTTCTCTCTTTGAGTTCTCTTCTCCCCGCACATTTATCCTACTACTACTGCTGCTACTTCGACAACTACCAACAATATCAACTGCAATGTACTTTGTAATTCGATCCTCACGGAGCACATTGGCTCGACCAGGACCCACCACCTGACTACTAAAACCATGGACACCG
>JAJJMC010005834.1:523473-537879 GCA_023531435.1 Papaver californicum
ATTTGTGGTTTGAAGGTCTCGTCAGAATGCAATTAAAGATCACACAATTGAGTGGCTCGAAAAGCACTTCCGTGGATTATTTCAAGAGATTCACTTTGGCAATCACTTTGCTTTGGATGGGATATCACGACCAAAATCCGAAATCTGCAGGTAAATCTCCTGTACTTATCTCGGACTAGTTAATTAAAAAAAGTTGGTAACTCCCACATGGAACCTTTCAATTCCCAAGTGTTTAACAAGGCAAACCATATGTCGCGAGTCACAAATTGTAACACCTTAGAAAAAGGAATGAGATATAGAGAGTTAGAAGGAGTTTTGCATGATTTTCTTGGTGAATTTGGCAGGTCTCTAGGAGCGCATGTCCTGATTGATGACAACCCTCGATATGCTCTTGAGTGCGCTGAAGCTGGGATTCGGGTTCTACTTTTTGATTATGAAAACTCATATCCTTGGTCAAAGTCTGATTCTGCCACTCTGCATCCCATGGTGACCAAAGTTCATAACTGGGACGAAGTAGAGCAGCAACTAGTTTCATCAGTTATATCGCAGTAGTACAATCAACAGTCAGTCATACATAAACAACCAAATTTTGGATCACCAAAGTTGTGCACAACATCCCTGGTTCAGAAGTCTAGCTTTGAGATGGACCATACGGTTTTGTTATCAATACAGGGTTTCCGTTTAACATAGCATTTCTGATTAAACACCAGGCAGGACCAGATCTGGAATGTAAATAAAAGAACTAATGGCAACCCGTCCGTATTAATATGATTTTTGCTTTGGCTCCATTGTTTTGTTCTGTTCTAGAGGAACTATAGGTAATAACATCTGCATCCAGCTTTGCATAGTTTACCCATTTGATTTTTACTGCTGGAATGTTAGGAGTTTCATAGTACACAATTAATATGCATATAGATGTCTTCTGACCAACTACATATGGGACTAGAAATATGCATCCAGGGATTGTTTCTGATGGAAGGGTTGATAAATGCACGAAATCATTACCCCAACTTCTCCAGATTATACAACAACTTCTGCACATTACTCTCATCCTCCTCGTGGTGCAGTTTTATACAAAAATCATCAGCATAAGAGGTAGGCGACTCGATTCAAAGGTTCAGTTAAATTCCCGAACAGTCGCCCACTCCTATGTGACATTCGTGTAGTGGCCCATTTCTACATAGCCTGGTTACCAATCCTACATACAAAGAACTTGCACTGATAGCCTGGTCACTGAAGAACTTACGTTGAGAGCCAATTTAGGCCAGTTCCTATGCACCTCTCAAAATACCAAATTTGGTCAAAGTCTTCCATTATGCATCTCTCAGACCATCAAATTGACCTCTCAATATTTTAAATGTTTGATATTTATCTTTCCTACTTTTTAGTTATTTTAATCAATTTTTATTATATAATGGTCCTACTAAATATATTATAATATTTAGAAACCTTACCAAAAATATATAAATAGATTTCTTATTTATTAAAGATCCCATAAAATACAATAAAATATATAATTATATTCAAATTTGATAGTAGAAGCACCTTTATCGGCTGGACAAACTAACTTACTTGTGGAGGGTACATAGGATCTAGAGTTATGAACCTGTAAACAAAGAAGTTATACAACATGACAGTTTGGCCGAGTGGTCTAAGGCGCCAGATTTAGGCTCTGGTCCGAAAGGGCGTGGGTTCAAATCCCACAGCTGTCATTGGTTTTTTTTTTTTTATGTTTGATGCATTGGCAAATGAAATTTGGAGCATAAGGGTAATTTTTTTTTTTTGGAATCACACATTGCAAACCAACATACGGTTTCTTCACATATGCATATTGCAGATTCACTCATTGATACGTTTAGGATAGAGTGGCCTAGCCGACATAGA
This sequence comes from Papaver californicum, assembly GCA_023531435.1. Classification (NCBI taxonomy): domain Eukaryota; kingdom Viridiplantae; phylum Streptophyta; class Magnoliopsida; order Ranunculales; family Papaveraceae; genus Papaver; species Papaver californicum. The sequence continues at coordinate 525,358 of JAJJMC010005834.1, forward strand.
TTTTGCCTTGAACAGGTCGTGGGTACTAGAAGAACAAGATACAATTATTGTGCACATATATATCTGAATTGATCAATGTTCTGTTTATGAACAAAAACATCAAAAGAATCACCCCATTCGTTACTATGTTCTTGCATATCGTGCCTCAACTCTCATCAGTTCAAGGAAAAATCTCATCTTAAAAAGGAACTTCCTCCTCTAACATTACTATTGGGATTGGTGGTAGTAGTAAAATGGATGCCGTGTTGCAATGCACTACATGTCCAAACCGGCAGTGTATGTCACTCCAGTTGATGGCAACCAAGAATTGCCGTCAATAAACCGTGCCACTGTGAAGTTAATCGCCTGTGACGAGTCATTCATTACTTGATATCCAGGCCAATTCACTCTTTTCCTTAATCCTGCCCCTGGTCCGTAATTCATGTACTCTGCGTAGAAGAGTGTATCCAGTGCAAATGTGGCATTCCATTCCAGCCATCCCTCTGGTCTTATCAAATCTCCCATGTAACATTTTATGAAAACTGTTCTTGAATACAGCTTCCACGGTCTCCCAAGATACGTCTGGGTGGCTCGCGTTGTAACATTTGAAGAAGTATTATAACTAGGGACAGAAGCAGCAGCAGCCAGGTCTAAATCTGCCGAGATGTTAGAAAACTGAATGGAAAATCCGGTGTTTTGATTTGGGTCTTTGCGGCCTTGAGCGGTAATGGAGTTCTTCTGATCTGGGAGGGGTTTTCTCGCTAGTATATCACACTTTTGGAAGACAACGGCTCCGTTACCAAATATGAAGTCGACCGTTCCGGTGATTAGACACTCTCTATAGAACTGACGGAGTGAGTGTGCATACAATGTATCTTGGTATCCCTTGATTCCGCATTTGTAGAAGACAGATAGGTCTGAGTCAGACCGAAGTGCAACTGCCTGGTGCTTCACTGCTCCTGCTGTATTCTCTATCGTTAGGTCTTTCGCAATGAATCCTCTTCCAGATACAGCTGTACATACGAAAAGCCCGAGCAAGCTATATAAGATCATCTCTATAGCAGGTAGACCATTACTCTACAATAACATGGCATCCATTTACTTAGCTAATAACCGGTACATGTATGCAAATAGAAGGAAGAATTGGTTGGCATACAGACTTACCAAAAGTTGCCGTCCTAAAGGTGGTCCAACCATCAATGAAGCTCCGATTGCCTGTAATAACAGTTGCATTCATGCCATCACCAATCATCATAAGATTCCATTTCTTCTTCTTAATATCCACATTCTCTTTGTAAATTCCTCTCTTAATGTAGATGATAAACCTGCTGGTACTCTTATCTGGAGCTGCCTCTACCGCATGCATGATCTTAGTAAAATTCCCAGATCCATCAGCAGCGACAACCACATTAATAGTCATATTACCGTAATTGGTTGCATTAGCAGTACCGTTATTGTTGATCATTGGAGAGGGAGGAGGAGTTAGCTGCAATAGTCTCCTGTCTCTAATATGCATCCATGAAGGAAAATCATGCGCTCTTCCCTTTTTAGCCACCTTACTATTCGTTTGTCCACCAGAAGACCGATTTTGGCGACGTTGATGATGCTCTTCATGGCGTACCATAGCAAGAACGTCTGAAACGAGTGATGTAACATGCTTGAGTCCTCCTGCAATCATGTGTTGAACGAAAGTACTACTACTAGTCTTCTCAAATCCTTCAATGCAGGTATCTTGATTTCCAAGTGCCGCACTCAACCATGATCTTAGATCGTCTGCTAGTAGTCTGCTGGATGATCTTGATGTCGACAGCAACGATGATGGTCTCTCTTTATTCCCTTTCTTTCTTCCCCTGTTCCAAGTAGTTTGCCACCATGTCCCTGCAGCTATTCAAAGTAACACCAATTTTATTTAGGCCGCATTGTATACCCATTTATTTTCAGATGAGTTTAAACACCACATTTAACCAGGCCACACTGTCAATTTCCTAAGACAAAATCAACATACATTGACGCATTTGACTTGTACAACTGTGCACCTATTTAAAGCAAGTATGGTTAAAATGTTACATCCCATTGTTTCTGGGAAATGTTGAGAATTCTGACAAGAACTTAAATGAGCCATACTTAACACTGTCGGTAATAACAAATTAAATTATCATCTTAAATACAGTATGCATTAAAATGAGTACTGATCAAGAACTTACTAGGAATGTTATTTGAATGAGTGTTGTTATGAGGATGATGGTGTAGAAGCCGGTGTTGAGCAGAGTTCAATGTCCAGTTCAACTCTTCGGAGGAGAAATCGAGTAGATCAAGACAATCGATTACAGCATTTGATAATCTGAAATTGTGTGAGAAAGCACCAGTGAACTTGGAAACAATGGATGTAACCTTCTCTATTTCCTCGATCGCTAGCCTAACTGACTTCAAAAACACTGAAGTTGGCGTTGTTAAGCACTCTTTCTGCAGAAATTCGTCCATTATATCAGATTCATTGTAATTCTCTTCATCCGTGGACACTGGATATGAGCCAAGAACAGTACCAGTACTAGTAAAAGAAATGCACAAGAGCATTAACAACAATAACCACAATGACATCAACGAGCACGATGAGGAGGCCATGTTATGTATACCGGTTAATCAGCTTTCGGGAAGAAGACACATTGCCGTTATATATGAAACGGAAAAAAATTTAGTTCAGTGAGGATCACATGCAGTGAGAAGTGAGAAGTAACTGAAAATGTATATTTTTGACAAAGTTGTTAATATCTCTCTGAACATTAAGTTGTGTGTATCAATTAATAGGGGCCGGGTTTTATTAGTTGGCAGGTGAAGGAATTTATTGAAGCTCGTTAGGTGTCTGAGGACGAGGACGAGGACGAGGTTTACGAGTGTCGGCGGACGCACCCGTTCATGGATCGATATGTGGCGAGCTAATTTAATGGTGACCATATGTAAGTGTGGATCTGCCTTTGGAGTCACAAAAGAAAGAAAAAGAAAAAGAAGTGAATAAAGCAATTTAAAGTGAAAAATCAACCTATAAATATGAAGAAAATGCAAAAGAGAAAAAGAAAGACAAGCACAAAGACAAAGGAATTAAGGACAGGACGCGGTTTCCATATCTGTGATCAATTTTACCACCTCCTCCTGTGTGTTGTTAAACGTGGATGATGCAGCACCGCCCCCTATTCCATACCATAGTAATAAAGGCTACCTATCTATGGCCCCCAATGTGCATGGGCAAGCGGTAACGAAACGTTACATGGACTGGTTTTGAGGACTCGACCGTGCGGTGAGTACCGACAGTGCCATCCTATATATCGTCACCAGCAATAACAAATTAATGGCACATATGATCATTGTCGATATAAACAGCAATAAGATTTGTATTTATTGTTTTCTCACATGGCTAATAAGCAATTTGTGTGGACATACATAGATGAGTAATATATAGATGAACAATTCACACATGGTTACACGAGAGTTTGTCATGCAATAAGTACTATACTTATATTTGACTTTTCATTTCTTCTTCGATCATTTTCCGATAAGAGTTTTTTCACCGGGTACTATAAAACTATAAATTCATAGGCAGTAAGAGTTTAGTAAGCGCACTCAACGTGTTTTATCGTCGTTTTTAAATCCCGTTAGCATCAACTAAGTCGTTACAAGCAAAGAATAAACAAAAAAGTAGAGAAAGAAAAAAGGGAACGTGAAGCTATAAATTATGCGAGTGAGGGGCATCGCTTCTAATTTGGGTTTGAGGGGTTTGCATCTTTTTGTAGGTAGGGTAGAATTGAAGAGACAAGATAAATTCTACATCATAATCCACAACAATGACTAGTTGACCACTCTTAAGAAAAACAAAGGTTATCATGTCATGCGTTTACGTGACTTTATGGCTAAGGGCTGGTTAATAGAAACTCAAAAGCGATTTAACATTTTAGAACCTCCCCCCTTTTGATCACTGTACACACCATCACCCCCCATGTCTTTATGTCTCAAAATTCATTCTTTTTTCTCTCTTATCATATCTGTTTTGATTTTGAGATATAAAGTTATGTCAGTCCCAGAATAAACGTATAAGATAAGATCATGCATGCATCGTGACTGTGTGGTGGATGTGGATCCATAATTAAGCTAGCTAACCTTCTTTATAGCCACTGTCTTCAGGCTCAGACCATAATCAACAGCAAGGAAATCAAAATGAACAAATAAATTCATTTTGGATTTAAAGGGTGTTTGGTTACCATTAAAACTCTTTACAATTTTAGGGCTGAAAAATAATAATTTATGATCACTTGTTTATATTCATCCAATAAAAATGACAATGAGACGTCTAAATGGTGAGTAAAAAGTCTTATATGTTTTTTCACTAAACTTAAACCTAATTAAATTCCTCTTCTTTTCACTTCCTTCTCTAAGCTTAAGCCTAATTTATGAGATGGACCATAAATGATTCAAGTTTTGATTGAAAAGTAGTTTCTTCTCACTTCATTAGTGTTGACATTAACAACTCTCCAAGTTTCCCTAACATGATTACAAGTTACCAACAAGTGGAAAAGAGATTCTTTTTCATATCTACAGATTTTACACCTAGCAGTTTCAATCTCTCTGTTAAACTGAGCTACCCTTCTAGATGAATTTTTTTCTAAGAGGGATGATGCTTTTCCAAAGCATTTTCAAAATTTCTCTGGGAACATTATCATTATTACGATGAGTAATGAAGTTATCCTCTGTGAATTTGCTATAAACACTTTTGATAGGAAAACAATCATCTCTTGAAGGACTCCAGATTAAAACTTTTTTTTCATGTTGACTAATTGGTATCTGTTTAATATTTTCTGCAATATTCTTGTCAAATAAGAAGGTAAACTGTAACACTCGTATTTTTCGCATACTACATACTCTAACATGTATCATTGAAAGAGATGAATCATCATATCGATCGGGTCTATGTTGGGTACTCTGGAATGCGTCATCGGTGCATCTCCTCAAGTCTGTGATGCACACTTAGTAAAATGATACATTTAGTCCCGAAGTTACTATTTGGTAATGCGTATTTTGTGATGCAATGCATTACTTCGAACTGTGATGCACATTTGGTGCAAGCGATGCATCAACTTGGCATTATGGTGTTATATATATGTTATTATTATGTTTGTCCCTTACTCGGGGAAGCAACATTAATTACCTACGTAGCTTATCGAAGGAAGCATCATGATGCTACAACATCATTATGCTTTTCGTAAAAGCAGGTGGAAGTCGGTACATGTCACTAACCTCCAATTCTCAATAAGTAAAAATGGGAATAATATATATATATATATGGGGGTCTTGGTTGAAGGTGCATAAGCGGTAATGCATATTTGTGTGGTGTTGCTTATACGATGGTGCATATCTGATGTGTTAGCATCATTGTGCTGTGTAGCTTTACGGATGGAGTATAATTGATGCGAAATCATTAACATGCGGTGTTTCTTACTCGAGAATGCATATTTTCATACTAAGTGACAGCAGTTATGCACAATATTGTTGCAAACTTGGCCTATACAAGCTAGGCTTTTCTTGTCCTTGCAACACGAGTTGGATTTAATTGCTAGTTCCGAAACGGATGAACTACGGTCTATGCTTGACCCTTTTATGGTACGCGTAAGGTACGTAGGTAGCAATGCTCCGCAATATGGTCTAACACTTTTTGCTCATATCATCTAAATTGGGAGATGATTGCAACATGTTGGTAATTCATATCATTTGGGTCAGCAGTGCGAGGCAAAAGATGTTTGTTACCACAATTGATGAGGTAGTTTCAGTCCATTTGATAGATATTCATGCTTCATATCAATCTACCCAACGTTGGAAGGCACCAAATGCAGATTACGGATTGCCAAGGGAAAGGAAACTAACCAGATTGTAAGTTTGGTAAAGCTTGCGTAAGTTTACTTGCATCACAGGAATGATGCATGGCATGAATGACATGTGCCTGGTAGCTACACCCTTTGGAAAAATCAATAGAAAGATCAGTGCGTATACCCATCGCATGGTCGAAGCGTAGTAAAGACTCGAAAGATAGGCCTGCAGTAACATGTGTGATAGTATATGACATGAATAAGGCCTGGAAAGTGCTTGCAAGTCTGTGATGCATGCCAAAGACGTCATCAATGGTTGTTATATATGTCCGTGCACCCTTAATAGAATAAGGGGTAAGTTGGAACGGTGTGGAGCTATGCTTTAAGAAAATCTTTTTGGGCTATTTGTCTCACCTGATTTCACAACATTGTGACCTTTTTACCTTTTTGTCTGGCACGCGAACGGCAATAAATCCTACTCAGGGCATTGACATGAACCTCCATATTCTGTAAGCAGTCATGGACTAGCCAAAAGAGAACCAAAATATATTTCTGCAATAATGTTAGGAAATTTAAACTAGTTTGTTATTTATATAAAATATAATTATATATGATCTAAACATGCTATATTTTTTAATATGAATTCATCGGTGTAACTAACTTCCTACGTTGTGGGGTTAATATGTTAGGTGAACAATTTTTTATAAATTCATCCAGTTTTACGCATTGTAGTATCCTAATGTGTAGATTTAAAACTAATTTTTTGTTTAAGTATGATAAACAAAAATGCACATATATTACATTGTACTCACGATTCAAAAATGCATATATATTATATTGTTTAATATAAGTTCAACAATGCGATTATATTTTAGTATTTTTTTATATATAATGTGTAAATATGGATTAATGAGTTTTTTTTTTTGCTATTAGTAGTTTTTTTTAATAATTATTTTTTGTCACATTATCTTAATTCGGGCCACATACCAAGTACTTTTTGCTATTCACCGACCCGTCCTTATTTACTTTTTCGCGGATTAAGCGTTTTGATAGGCTCTTATCGCTTGTTTTTGTGTATCAAACCTTGCTTCAAGAGCACATATTCAGATCGTTCGTATTTGTAATGTTAGTCAGTTCGCCGATGATATCTATATATCTCATTCACCAAGTTAAGTTGTTTTTTTAATTATATTCTATGAGATTCTAAAGTAGGGGAATTCTTTTAGATTTTTTATAATACTCACTTTAACATTATGATTTTTTCTCATAGCAAACATGCTATACTGAAAAGATATTAGTTATTTTTGACATTTTTAAGGAATTTTTTTACGATGCAGATATGCTATATTGAACAAAAAGTAGTTATTTTTAACATTTTTTAGGATTTTTCTTATTGCAAATATGTTATACTGAAATAATTTTTTTTTAATGCAGGTCTCACTTTGTATTAATCTGAAGAGGCTGACTTGCACATGTCAAAGATAGTATGTGTATGAGTTTTCATGGTCACATGTTACTGCTGCTATTTCTGCAAAATGTGACAAATACATGGATTATATCCAGTCTTACTTCAAAGTTACTACTTTTTGCAAACTATACTGGTTTTCCATCGGACCTTCCTAATTACGACATGCCTGATGAGTATATTAAATTGGGCACCATTTTTACCACCTATTTCGGCCTCCACCAGTATATATGCTTTATACTGATGGATTATGATGTCAACATCTAAATAACCTATGACTTTTTAGTATAGTGAATTTGCACCGTTGAATCATAATAGAAACTAACATTGTATGTTATAAAAAAATCAAAATACAATTGTGAACATATGATTTTTACCAGTATATATGTTTTATACTAATGGATTATAATGTCTGGGTCTAAATAACCTATGATTTTTTCAGTTTAGTAAATTTGCACTGTCGGATCATAGTGCCAAAAACAAATTACGTCTTATTTGTGATAGATATTTAAACACAAACTAGGTTTTTTTTCAGTATAATAGATATGTATTGTTGATTAATAGTGTGAAAGACAAAAAAGTGAAAAAACATACACATTTGTAGTATCTTTGTTTATTTATTTTTGTGATGTATTTGTTCTTTTTTGTTGATGGTGATTTATTAAAATTATTTTCTACTGATTAATTCGGAGTAAAATCTTCTTTAATTATTTAATCTTCTCGTGCGATTATTCTAAATCTTCTTGTTGTTATAATCTTGATATAGATTTCATTAAAAATATAGGGTTTTCAGTGGATTTTTATGATGATATAGTAGAAGTATATAATAATTCTTATGATTTTTGTTGATTTCTTCAAATTTTGTTGATAATTTTTAGAGTTTCGTTCTTTGATTTAGTAGGGGTGACGAGATTGAGTTTTTAACAGGAGAGAGGAGATCGTATAGACACACGTACGTTTGGCAACAAGGACTATTATGATCATTTTTTTTTTGTTTTAAACAATTTTGGACGTCAGACCCTGCTGAAACTAATTATTTGGGCTGACCAAACAGTAAATCTCCCGGTATAGGAACCTGACAGCCCAAGCCCAAACAAACGAGCGTCTCGCTTGAATTAGGTCTGATCCATAGCCTCTTTTTTCTTCCTTGGTTCTTTCTTCACTCATCGCGTCAGTAGTAGAAGGGGAAATTAGGGTTCTAGGGTTCACCCTTTTCTACTGAATTCATATTTCATTTCACTCTAAATTAAGGTTGGTACTGTTAATTTCAGAAGCAGATACTTCTTCTATGGTTTGTATTGGCTCAAAAGCCCTTCAATCAGGAAGACACAAAGCTCATAATAATAACAATCTCGTAGAAGAAGATTATCCTCAAATGCCTGGGGACAGAATGAATCATCTCAGTAACAATCAAGGTGGAGGTAGAAGGAGTAATAATACTAAGGGAAGCAAAAACAGAAGACCTGGTAAAGAACAACATCACGGTGGCGGTGGCGGTGGCGGCAACAATTTTGCACCACCACCAGCCAATAGAAAGAATGATAAGTATTCATCAAACCAACAATCATCATCTGTTCTTAGGAAACAAGTGGATCCAGAGACGGCAAAATACTTTTCGGAAATTGCTAATTTATTTGAAGGAGCTGAGATTGAGGAACGTAATGTTATATGTGGAAATGCATTAGAGGAAACAAGAGGAAAAGAATTAGAACTGTCTGCTGATTATATTATTAGTCATAATTTACAAGCATTACTTGAAGGTGCTGATCTAGACCAATTATGTGGATTCCTACATAACTCTGTGAAAGTGTTTCCGTTGATTGCCATGGATAGGTCAGGTTCTCATGTCGCTGAGACTGCGTTGAAAGCTTTAGCTGTGCATATTCAGGATAATGATATGTATGCCATTATTGAAGAGACTTTAACCAAGATATGTCAGGTATAATCTCTATGTACATTTCCCTTTTACTTGAGCGGCAGCAAGAAACGTAGTAGCCATTGATAATCAGATGCTTATTAGTATAATGATTCATTTTTTTGCCTAACTGTTTTATGGGACTTCCACCTTGTTTTTATATTTGCCTCTTGGATGACCATTTTACTTAGGTCTCTAATCAGTAGCCATCAGTGAACATATGCTTATTAGTCAAACGTTTGAACTACTGTTTCTTGCATGTATATTTGTATCTGGGTGCACAGTTTATCCCTGGAGTCTAATTCGATATTATAGGTAGGTTCAAAGTCAATTTAAGGCAATTTTATGCTGTCCCGCTGGAAACCTACAAGTTTACTTAGTTCGGCAGAGTCTGTCACGGATAAACTTATATACTATACCATCTTTCTTGTGTACCTAAGCGATAGCAAAAAACTTTGTAGCCATCAATAACTAGATATCTATTAGTTAAACATTTGAACTACTGTTTCTTGCATGTGTAATTGCGTCTGGGATGTGACCGTATTTTATGTACCCAATACTTCTTATCTGCAGCTGCTTGCATTTGACCTTGGCTTTACTTGTTTGTTTTCATTTGCCAGGTGATTGTGGTAAAACCTGTTGATGTGATGTGTGACCGTTATGGATCACATGTTATTAGGAGTCTTCTTTGTCTCTGCAAAGGAGTTCCATTGGACTCTTCGCAAGAGTTTCATGTAACAAAGTCATCTACTGTTCTAGCAGAGAGGTTTCATACCAAGGAAACAAAGTATGTTGGAAATAGCACACAGCATCAGCGAGGATTCCCAGATTTACTAAAGTTTCTTGTGACACGGATGATAGAATTTGCGAAAAAAGATATTGCAACTCTTCGACTTGATCAGTGTAGCAGTTTAGTGATGCAGGTATTTGTTTGGCTGTTATTTGCTCCTGATATTCTCTTAATTTAGTTTTCCTATGTGAAGTACAAGTTTATTTTATAAGTAGTTTTTTGTTTTGAGTTGGTGGGTGTGGTTCTTATCTAATTTACAAGACTTGTTCTTGGTATTGCACATACTTTAGTACTAGATTGTGCAACCAATATTTACTGATTAGGTTTCTTAGTTGGATGATAGGAACTTGGTTCTAAAATATCTTGTCCAGCAGCTTGTTCAGAAATCTTAGATTTGAAAACTTTGCCTTCAATGGAAGGGTGCTAATTTAGGATCTTTGCTTTGTTGTTTGGTTTCGACGCCCAAGTCTTGTGCTGGTTTAAGTTGTCATTCTTCATTAAAACTGATTTAGTGCTTTATCCTCAAAAACTAGTTCAAGCATATAAATATCCTTTAGTGCGGGTTGAGTGGAGGATAGTATCGTGGTGAATGATGACCAGAACATTAGTTGAAATGAAATCTATTTGAACAGTGCCCTCTTGTTCTCTATTGTTGTGTGCTTTTCCTCTCAGAGGAGTGCTGATTTTAGAGTGGTCACCTATCTAATATTTTATTCTGGTTACGGTTCTTCCTGCAGACTGCTTTGAAGTTATTAGTGGGAGAAGATAAAGAGTTGATGAACATAATTCCTATCATTCTTGCCTGTCATGGAGAAAATACAGGAGAAGAAGGGAACCTTATACAAAATGTTGCTGTGTGTAAAACGTTGGATTTGTTAAATGACAATGCTTTTAGTCATTTAATGGAGGTCAGTTATTTGTTACTTTGAGTACACAGACATGTAGATTTTTATGCACTTTATGATTCCACCCTGTCTATAGTTCAAGATGTCGGATAGTTGAAAATCCAGTTCAACTATTCCTGTTATAAAAGAGCTGATCACATTGTCAGCTGTAGGCATCTTAAAAATTGTAAGATATCAAAAAAGATAACCAAAAGAGTAAAACAATGGACATATGTTTTTTTTTTTTTGAGCTAATTTCTTACTTAATTGTTGCAGGTCATTTTGGAAGTGGCACCGGAAACCTTGTACAATGAAATTCTCGCAAAAATTTTCAGCAATAGGTTATTTGAGGTCTCTTCAACTCACTTGGGTAGTTTTGTGATCCAGTCGTTAGTTTCTTCTGCAAAAACTCAAGATCAAGTGCGTACTATTATATCCAGTCATCTGAAGTGTAGCAGTCTTCTTTCGCTTATGTGATCCAATGTTTAGCCCATGGCTAATGAATTCGGTTCCACTTGTTTCCTAATGAAAATTTGGTTCATTTTGCCTCCCTAGATGGACTTAATTTGGAAAGAGCTGGGTGGAAAATTTAGAGAACTTCTTGAACTTGGAAGGTCAGGAGTGGTTGCGTCCATAGTAGCTGCAAGTCAAAAGCTTCACACAAATGAAAGGAAGGTTTGTACTTGACACTATTTCTCTTTGTTTTCATTGGCAAGCTAAATTTCTTAGTTGTAGAATGAAAAGTACAAAGCATATGTGTACATTTAAGTTCCGAAACCTCATGCAAAGTGTAGAGATTTTTCTATTATAAATAGATTAACTATTTTGCACATAGAAGCTCCAACTATTCACAATTCGCAAATTTCAGCTTTTGGTTAACTATATTAAAACTGGTTATATATTATAAGTAACCTACCCGAAAGAAAATAACATTTTTAGGCATAAATGTTGGTTTGTTCTGTAAATGATACAAAAGTTTCTCATTATAGATATCTTTCAACTAAATCATCACTGTTTCCAGTGATGGCATTGCTGTGGACGTGGACCTGTGGTATCACATGTCGACTACAGCAGAGTTTTCAGCAGTCATATCTGCTATAATATAATAGCAAAGATTCACAGGGGTTCACCTATGTCATTCACGATTTTCCAGTCTGTTGTTAGTCATAACCTTATTATATTTTACGTGTGGTTCAGTGTTCCGAGGCGCTTGCTGCTGCAGTATGTTCTACTTCCGAATCTAGTAATTGCATTGTTCCTCGGCTATTATTCCTAGAAAGCTACTTTAGCAGTGAAGATAAATCCAACTGGAAGTGGGGCAAGGATGACAAGATGCATGTCTTAGGTTGTCTGATGTTACAAACAGTCTTCAAATTTCCGATTGTATGTTATATATCCTTCTCTTTTTCTTCCTGCATGTTATTTGGTTTATCCATTTTACTTTTTTCTGGTGCCTCATTCATCCTTTAGCCATCATGGTTAGCGGATAACTAAGCAACATGATCCATGCTTTATACCCGAAAACTATATTGTGTAAATTGATTTGATTTTTTCATTTCATCTATTATACTTTCGTAGGTGGTATCACACTGTGAATGATGGTAGATGAACCTGTTTTTAAACTTGCGGCTTTATCTTAT
>JAJJMC010005840.1:0-10019 GCA_023531435.1 Papaver californicum
AAAAAAAAAATGAAAACTTTGATGAGATAATAAAATAAATGGAGTAAGCTGTGCAAAACTCAAAAAAAATAATCAAAAAAACAGACATTTTTACATTCATTCTTCATTAAATTCCTGCAGACATTTAAGCAATTCAAACAACATAAAATTCATGCATACTTGGAACAAAAACACATCCAAAAAATCCACAACTGTTTGCACACAATCTATTTAACTTAAGAGACTTAAGGATCAAGAATTGATGTTCCTTGTTGTTGTTGTTGATGATGATGTTGTTGTTGCCTGCTGTTGTTGTTGTTGCTGTTGTTGTTGTTGCTGCTGCTGTTGTTCAAAAAGGCATGTTGCTGCTGTTCAAAAAAGCCTGTTGTTGCTGTTCAAAAAGGCATGTTGATGCTGTTAAAAAAAGCCTGGTCATGCATAACAAGGATTATCATACAACCAAAAAGAAAACCATGTGAAACGTACAACAGCGCGTTCAGGCTGACAATAATAGATATTATAAACATTCGAGCAGAAGCTAGGGGTACAGCTCAATCTCTATATACAGGATATTCAGCAAACCAATACAACTCAGTGCAAACAAGCTCCAAATCAGCAACAACTTTAGGTAAAAATTAATATTAGAGAGAAAGAAAAAAAGAAATGAATTACCTTTGTACCACAGGTCCACACCATAGGTCCACAGGACCACAGTTCTCATTAATCTTCATCCTCCTCTATTATATGTATAAACTTGGACTTAGAGAGAGTGTCCACAAATTCTACAAACAAATGTACACATGAACATTTAGTTAGATAGTGAATGTCCAAAAATTCTACGAATAAATAAATAAATAAAATAATACCTGAATTAACTTCTTCTGCTGATTCCAAGGAAGAAATATCAAGATCAATCGGCGTCTTCAACCAATTTTGAGTTTAAATCAATGCCTCAACTGTCGTGGGAAGTAAAGAACTACGATATGGATCGAGAATACGTCTCCCAGTGCTAAAGGCAGATTCTGATGCCACTGAAGATAAGGTATAGCCAATATATCTCTTGCCATTAGTGCCAAAGTAGGATACCTAGTAGAATTTTTTTTCCACCAACCTAAAATATCAAAAGAAATTTTCTCGTTTCTCGGTTATCGTTTCTCTCTCAAATAAGCCTCCACCTCTGATTTCCCTTAAGCAGTGATGCCTTCCTCATCATTTCTTTCTCTCTCTGCTATAAGAGCAGCTAGAGCACACTATCTTTCATCACCTTCAGGAAATTCATTGCCACTAGTACTACCAGCAACACTATCTGTAACACTTGAAACATTTCCAGCAGGACCACCACTTAATTGGACAACCCAGTACTCTTCGAAAAGAGCCTTAAATCTTTGACAAGGTGTTCCCATACCCATGAAGTTTTTCTGCGCTTCTTAGCAGGTGGTGCAGTGACAGTGACATTGGCAGCTGGTGCAGATGGTTCAGTTGTAGAGGGTTCTTGTCCAACTGAACTAGCTTATTGACTTGCAGTAGCAGGTCTTTGAGGATAATGTTGCGGTGGCAACATGGGAGTGGAATTAACAGAAGCATGCATTAGAGACAAAACAAAATTAGATCTATGTTTATACAAAAATGCAGGACAGTATATTGACTTCAAGGTTAAGGGTCTAGCCTCTGAATCCCTAAGCAACAAACAGTTGCACATAAAACTGTGTGGAACCTTTCGTACAAAACAAAAAGGCAAAGGCGAGAAAATATATACAAACCCACATGCATATAAAACTGAAAGTTTAAAATAATCAAGTAAATTTTGAGAATGCTAGCATTAAGAAATAAGAAACCAGTCTACAGGTTCTGCCACAAACAAACAGACAGACTCATGTTCTGCCACAAACAAACAGACAGACTCATGCATACAAGACAGACTCATGTTCTCCAGAAAATAAAAAGCCTTTTAAACAAACACTAAACAGATACATAAACCCACTAAAAACTCATGTTCTGCCACAAACAAACAGACTCTACCCATCCACCCCGACCCTGTTATCTTTTGGATAGACTACGCTACAACATTCTTGAAACAGACTCTACCCATAATCTAAATCTTATTGTTACTGGAGTTGATTGAGAATCTATATCTTCCATCTTTGTAGCACGTATTACTTGAAACCTCTCCTTCGCTTGAAATTTACTTGAAACCTCTTGAAGTAAGCCCTAGGTTTCTGAGCTTTGAGGAAAGCCTGCACATAACCAATTTCAATCAGATACAAGTGATTCTGAATTATATGAATCTACATTAACTAAAGCTCATAAACAAGTAATTGCTCAAGAAGGATAACAAATTTGAGAAACAACAAACACGTATAAAAATTACATCAATCAACATAAACAAGTAGTAGAAATTACACTTACATCATATTATATGATCTTGTCTGCCTAAAACAAAAAGATTGCAGTAATAATTGCCACTCGTTAACTAAAGCTCACATCTCAGGTGATGAAATCAATCACACACTCAAACAACAGAAATAAAACACTTGAGCACAATCAGGAAAAACATAACCGGCCCATGCCATCATTTACAAGCATCTCAGGTGATGAATTCAATCAATAGAAAAATAAAACTCATGTCATACTAAAGAAAAATCAGACATCATGGTTCAAACCATTCAATTATAGATAACAAAATCAATTGAATGACATTTCATATGACAGGAAAATCAGATATCTGATGATGAATATGTGCATCTAGTATACCTGCTTCCTACATACATCTTTTGTATAGACAAAAAGGCAATAAACCAAGAAGAATAGAAGATTGTATTGTACAAAACCATTTACTGTATACTAAAACCAACAAATTCAGAAGTATACAGGGTGGCCAGATTCTGCTTACCCTTTCTGTATATATCTTCCTCTTCTATGCGGAGGAGGATGTCGAGGCGCCAAGCTGCAACACCAACACCGCAATTGAAGAAATAAAAACCTGCATACAAACAAAATCCAATTAAGTTAATTAACAAACTAAAATTACAGCATAACATACATCCACAACACAATTCAATAGTTTCAATCAAACCATACAAACAGAAAACTGAAACCCAATTATCAACCACAGAAACTACCCAACTGAACTCTCTTGTAAATCAACCACAGAAACTGAAACCCGACTGAACTCTCTTGTAAATCAACCACAGAAACTGAAACCCATTTCACAAGAAAAAGCATGGAAAAAAATCAGTGTATCAGTGAATCCCTTAGAATGACACCAATAAAACCCAAATCCAAACCTCAAATAAAACCAAAAATCAATTCAAAAAACAGAAAAAAAACCTAGATGATTAGCACAAATCTTCAATGTCTTAGATTGTCTCCTGAAAACCCACCTTGAAAAATCTAACAAAACTAGAAGAAAATGAAAACCCAAAGTGAGATAGTAACTATCAGTGATTCGGTGAGATTAAGATAGAAACTTACTGTGTTTCAGTGAAGGAGTGGAAAAGAAGAAGAGAAGAGATTAGAAGAAGAAGAGAAGGGATAAAAACTTACTGTGATTCAGTGAGGGAGTGCAAGAGGGCTGGAGGTGGAGGCGGAGGCGGAGGCTGGTCGTGTCGTAATCAACCAAAATAATCGAGTTCTTACTCTTCCAAAATAGATTAAAGTATAGCAAATAAGAACAAGTTCGTTCCCACAGAGAGGCTAGTGATTGTTAATTACTTTCAATTACGCAAGTAAACAGGAGGGGTTTTTGTTGTGATTTTAACTAAATTATACGAAAACAAACTAAAGCAGATTAATAAAAACGAATATCAGAGAGAGAATTATTGGTTAGAGAATTCATCGTCCGTTTTCCAACATGTTATTAATCAAAGCATACTCAACGTTCATGCATTAGTAATACCAAAAACCCTAAAGTAGCCAGTTATCTCGTCTACTTCGGCAAAACTCCTAATATCATCAAAGAATGGGTACCTCCACCCTTTGAATTCTTAGCACCGGATAACCTGAGTGAGTACCTCCACTCGAGTTCAATCCAATGATAGCTATGGTCTTTATGAGTTGAGGTTAATCTAAGTAACCCGGCGCAATTCACCGCTCGGATTCAACCTAGGTCAAGCTTCTACACATACTTGCATGGCAATTTTATGTATCGTTAACAAATATGTTATACTACCTATAACCGGAGTCCCTCGACAGATTCGACTCTTAGAACTCCAGTTTAGTTGTAGATATCAATGCCTATTTACCTGATTCCGGACTCAAACAAATCAGCAATCAATCATATGTAATCCTATAATCAGTAGAACATGAACGATATTAAAAATAACATGAAATTATGAGCATGCGCCATTCAATCAATAAACATGTTTTCTAACTTCAGATAACATCCCTAACCAATATAGAGGGTTTAGCTCATCATGGGTTTCTCAAAACCCATGGAAATCAATTAAGAAATAAAACTACTCAAACCCGGAAGAATTGCGACGAAGAGTTTCTGCTCCGAAGTATGGCTGTGAAGATAGCTAGCGCCTCCAATAAGCGCCTGTAACTTTCTTCTTTCTTCCTGCCTATCTTTTTCTCACCGTGTATTGTTGTCTCTGTCTCTCTTTCTTTTCCTCTTGGATACCCCTTTATGCAGCAAACTCTTCAGTCTTACACGTGAGTTTTCTCCTTGATTTTCTCCACCAAAACTCTCAATTCCTTACGTGAGTTCCTGTCCCCAATTAGCTACGTGAGAATATCTCCAAATATCTCTTGTGGCCTACCAAGATTTGCTTGATATGTGAGTGTGCTACTCTAATATTTGCTGTCCCAATTTCACCAAGAATCCCGTGAGAAGAGCATAAGTTCTCTTTATAGAAATTGAGTTAGCCACTTTTGGAATCCTAGTGGAATTAAGAAATGTGCTAATTAAGTTTCCTTATTTCATCCCAACAAGATATAGCAACTCCAAATTCTTTCCTAATCCCATATGACTTCCCCAAGCTAGCTACTACTCCACCAAGGCTAGCCACTAGTCCACCAAACCACTCTAGCACCTCCAACTAGCCACTTAGCACCTTAGCACTTGCGGTTCAGCCAGCTTAGCGCCTGGGCGCTAGCAGCACAAACTAGTTTGCCACCATGTGGCTTTGCCCATAACTTCCTCATACGAGATCAGAATGACCTCGTTCTTTCGCCGTTGGCTTCGTAATTCAATTTCCTACATTGTGGAGGGTGAAAGGCCTAAATTAAGCAGAGTTTTACTGGTTCCTCGGTAATTCTTCTCATACAGCTCCATTCTGCAGGTTTCTGAACTGTAACCTGAAAAGACAACTAAACTTCGAAAGTAAAAATAAAACATAGTAATTCACTCAAATATAGAAAATACGGGTCAGGAAAAACTACTGAAAATGTATGATTTATCAACCTATCAAATTCCCCCACACTTGCCTTTTGCTAGTCCTCGAGCAAACTACAAATCTAAACTAATCTAAAATACAACTCCGTTTCGTCGAGTAAACGGTTACACTTAGCATGTGCAACAAGCCGTTAAACCCCTAGGTGTCCCTAGTGGACGAGTTATAGTCTCGTGAGGGTTTACCAGAGATGTACCCACAAAACCTACTTCAACTTCCAAATTTTCCAAAGCACCTGCATCCAAATAGCTACGAAGACATAAAGTTTCTACATACCAACAATAAGAAGTCAGAAATATAAAGAACATTATTCTCATGCTTAATCCTTGAGTTTGGAGAAAACCACCAAATAAAAGAGTCCCGGTTCGAGAGTGACCGAATAATTCTGCCTCACCAATAGGGTTTTATGAATTTGACACTCAAAAGACGCACTTTATGGTTCTCACATATGTGCAAGCAAGAATAAAGATAGAAGGCCTACACATGTTGACGGGTAGGAAGGAAAGGTAACCTTCCGAGTCATATTAAGATGTGATCCCATAGAAAATGGGACAAGAAAGAACCCCTTTTTATTTTTCTAGTGACCTCTACGAAAGGAAATCAACCATTATGCGAAGATGGGAATTGTTACTTACCTTCTCACCCGGTCGACAATCAGCACCACTCTCCCAACATCCCATAGAAACGTCTTCGGTATCAACTGTAGATAATGAACTCTTGAACTTCGTAGAACTTGACGATTTGTAACTCTTTTTCTCAACGGCCTGTATACCACTTCAAGCATTGTAACTCAGAATGAATAGCTCTGGGTCTGCAAAAAATATATTTTCTTTTTTTTTTCTTTATCCAATATTCAGCAACTCTTTTTCACGTTTTTTTTTTTACGTAAGTTGCTTGCCTCATACACTTTCTCCTGGACACATTTGCTATTTTTCTCAATTTCTTGTTATGTGAGTATTTTCTCTTCCCGTGAGTTCTGTTTCGTCTTTAAATTTGTATAGAATCCACACCTTTCGATTTCTTTCGCTCTTGTAAGTCTTCAACATGTTTAATTGTATTGTTGCTTACTCAAATATGAATTTCCTCTTTAAATTGTTGCTTGTACCTTGACTGTCTTCAACTTTCCTTCAAATTTTTGATGTTCCGCTTGTTGATGATGCTATGTTTCTATGGACGTTGTCGAGAGAACGATGCCAACTGCAAACCAAACTACAAGAATAAGTTAGCAATTCTGATGACACCCTCATGGTTGATAAAAAATAGCACTCAAGAGATCAAAAATAGTGCTGAAAATTGGTGCGAGGTTAGGTAGCTCATCATTCTACCCGGAATTAGCGCAGATGAAACACTCTAAACGTATAACTGAAGGTCTGGTGCCTCACTCATGGGTATTGAATGATTACAAGTCTAACATGTACTCTCCTAACGGCGGTTTAGGTCCATTTTGGTCGGCTCTAGCCTCTCACAACTAAGCACTCCGAATATAGTTCTCTAATATTTCTAAGTTCAGTTATTTCGAGTAGAAATCCGTATGTAACCGTAGCTAGAAGTATACTAAGTGACTCTAAAATCTCTAGAAGTTGAAGGTTTTCATGCAAATGTGTGTATGCCTAACAATTATACGTAAAAATCTATATGCCTAAATACTCCCCCACACTTAAACTTTACATTGTCCTCAATGTGAATTGAATCCTCCAATGTAACGTCAAGATGGGAAATGCTAACATGATATAAAAATAAAAATCAAAAACAAAAGATAGAAATACAACACCAATGGGTTGCCTCCCATTTAGCGCTTAGTTTAACGTCGGTAGCCCGACTGTCTGGTCGCCCATAGACCAATTAATCTGAAAATTTGGGATCCACCCATAGAACAATCTGCATTGCAAATATTAACTTCACACAAACATTAATACAAGAAAATAATAGTGAAGTTATCACTCGATAGAAGTTTCCCCCACACTTAGTCTTTTCTACACTTGGAAGTGAATAAAGAACATAGAATTCGGGAACTTCTATAGACTCCTCTTTGCTAACCTGCATAGTATGAGAATCAAGTACTTCCAACAATGGATATTTAGAAGCAAAGTAATTTAATAGTACTTCTGACGCACGTACATTCAAGCCAAAACGAAGTAAAGGAAAAGGATTAATAAACAAAGGTTTAGTCAAACCTTCTAAATTCTCTTGAGTTATGGAATCCTTCTCTTTTTCAAAAATTTGTAAGGAACTACTTACCTCTTGTATGTTGTGGTCCTCTATCAAACTTTCTGACTGTTCTGCCTCAACAAAAATCTAGGCATTAACATTATTAATATCATCCTCGGAAAGTTGAATTGGGTCTTCCACAGTATTAATCAATTCGGTTTCATTCTCAACACACTCATCTTCATTTTCAGACTCACCGTAATAAGAATCTTCATCGGTTTCCCAACCTTTGTCAGAACGTCGTTTAAATTCCATACGAATGGTCCTAATAATTTCTTCCAGAAGCTCTTCCGGGGCTCCGTCATTCACACGCTTTCCACCATTAACTACAGTAGAATCTCTTGCATACAACTCTTCCCTTTGAATGGGTGAATGATCATTAATAAGATCAAGAGTTGAGTTAACTACATAATCAAAAATCAGATTTGGAGTTGGAATAACGTCATCACTGGTGTAAGGATTTTCGAAGGGTTCAAAATCATCATCGTATCCCATAGAATAACGTCGTTCACATTCCTTTCTCAAAACTCTTTTAGATGCTGCAATTACTGCACCTGATACCCCTTCATCTATCAATTGCTCAAACCTTCTATCAAGTTCTCTCAAACTTGGTAGTCTTACACCATTACTTGTGGTAGAGTTTCTAAACCTTGTCTCCTCCCATTCCCATTGAATAGGTGAATGATCATAATTACGATCAAGAGTAGATTTAGATAAACCATCACAAGCATAATTGTCCTCCCATCCTTGTAATTGTTCACTTACATACCTACTATAAGGAGGTTGGCATGTATGAGAATAATTAAAAGGGTACGTGGAATATTGGTCATAACCAAAGGTTTAGTTGTGATTATACTCCCCGTATGGTTGGAAATTGTCATAGGGTTGAGATTGAAAAACTAAATGATTACCATTATAAGCTTGATCTTGTGCACTGTACATGGGATACAAGTACCTGAAACAAGATTCTCAAAACTAGGTTAGTAAAAAAAAATCAGAAATAAAAATAAAAATAAAACAAAAATAGAAAGAAACAAAAAAGAAATAACAATCCGCTATGCCTCCCCGGCAGCGGCGCCAAAATTTGGTCGTGTCGTAATCAACCAAAATAATCGAGTTCTTACTCTTCCAAAATAGATTAAAGTATCACAAATAAGAACAAGTTCGTTCCCACAGAGAGGCTAGTGATTGTTAATTACTTTCAATTACGCAAGTAAACATGGGGTTTTTGTTGTGATTTTAACTAAATTATACTAAAACAAACTAAAGCAGATTAATAAAAACGAATATCAGAGAGAGAAGTATTGGTTAGAGAATTCATCGTCCATTTTCCAAAATGTTATTAATCAAAGCATACTCAACGTTCATGCATTAGTAATACCAAAAACCCTAAAGTAGCCAGTTATCTCGTCTACTTCGGCAAAACTCCTAATATCATCAAAGAATGAGTACCTCCACCCTTTGAATTCTTAGCACCGGATAACCTGAGTGAGTACCTCCACTCGAGTTCAATCCAATGATAGCTATGGTCTTTGTGAGTTTAGGTTAATCTAAGTAACCCCGCGCAATTCGCCACTCGGATTCAACCTAGGTCAAGCTTCTACACATACTTGCATGTCAATTTTAAGTATCGTTAACAAATATGTTATACTACCTATAACCGGAGTCCCTCGACAGATTCGACTCTTAGAACTCCAGTTTAGTTGTAGATATCAATGCCTATTTACCTGATTCCGGACTCAAACAAATCAACAATCAATCATATGTAATACTATAATCAGTAGAACATGAACGATATTAAAAATAACATGAAATTATGAGCATGCGTCATTCAATCAATAAACATGTTTTCTAACTTCAGATTACATCCCTAACCAATATAGAGGGTTTAGCTCATCATGGGTTTCTCAAAACCCATGGAAATCAATTAAGAAATAAAACTACTCAAACCCGGAAGAATTGCGACGAAGAGTTTCTGCTCCGAAGTATGGCTGTGAAGATAGCTAGCGCCTCCAATAAGCGCCTGTAGCTTTCTTTTTTCTTCCTGTCTATCTTTTTCTCACCGTGTATTGCTGTCTCTCTCTCTCTTTCTTTTCCTCTTGGATACCCCTTTATGCAGCAAACTCTTCAGCCTTTACACGTGAGTTTTCTCCTTGATTTTCTCCACCAAAACTCTCAATTCCTTACGTGAGTTCCTGTCCCCAATTAGCTACGTGAGAATATCTCCAAATATCTCTTGTGGCCTACCAAGATTTGCTTGATATGTGAGTGTGCTACTCTAATATTTGCTGTCCCAATTTCACCAAGAATCCCGTGAGAAGAGCATAAGTTCTCTTTATAGAACTTGAGTTAGCCACTTTTGGGAATCCTAGTGGAATTAGGAAATGTGCTAAGTTTCCTTATTCCATCCCAACAAGATATAGCAACTCCAAATTCTTT
>JAJJMC010005860.1:0-10168 GCA_023531435.1 Papaver californicum
TGGTCCATATAAACACCACATCATCAACAAGAGCGGAGCATCAAAATCACGAAGAAAGTTGAAGACGTTCAAGGTTTACAAGCAACAATACAAGAAAGAGCAAATTTCATATTCGAGTAAAGCAACAAGACAATGAGCAAAATTATATACACATGTTGAAGACTTATGTACAAGAGCGTAAGAAATCAAAAGATGAGAATTAGTAAAGTTTATGATATCGAGACAATACAAGTTGTGAAGAATCAAGTGGTAAATTCCTTATCCCACGGCCATAATAGTTTCATTATCTATTTTATTTTCAGTTTGTATTTTATTTGAAGTTAAAAAAAAAAAATATTGTTTTAGAGTATATTTGTTTTGGTATTTATTCAATAAAGCCTTGGGAAGAAAAAATCTATAAAAAAATATTAAACAACAATAAATTGAGGAAAATAGTTACATTTGCCAAGGTTCCACGAAGTTCAAGAGTTCATCACCAACAGTTGAAGACTGAAGACTGAAGACGATTTTATTGGATGTTGTGAGAGTGGTGCTGATTGTGAATCGGGTGAGAAGGTAAGTAAGTGTTCCCATCCTTACATAGTGGTTGATTTCCTTTCTTAGAGATCATCATAAAAAATAAAAATGGATCTTTTTCGTCCCACATCTCTATAGGATAACATCTCCATGATTCGGAAGGTTCCTTTTCCTTCCTACCATTCAACATGTGTAGGATTTCTATCTTCACTCCTTCCTGCACACATGTGAGAAAATGAAAGTGCGTCCTTTGAGTGTTAAATTCATAAAATCCTATTGGTGCGGCAGAATATTTATTCGGTCACTCTTGAACCTGAATTCTTTCGTATGGTAGTTTTCTCCTAACTCAAGGGCTAAGCATGTGAATAACGTTCTTTATACTTCTAAATTCTTATTGTTAGTGTGCATAAACTTTACAGATTCGTAGCTCTTTGAATGCATGTGCTCTGGAATGTTTGAAAGTTGGACTTTAGGTTTTGTGGGTATACCTCTTGTAAACCCTCACGAGATTATAACTCGTCCACTAGGGACACCTAGGGGTTTAAAAGTTTGTTATACATGCTAACTGTAACCATATCCTTAACGAAATGGAGTTGTTGTATTTTAGATAGTTTACTTTAGATAAGTAGTTTGCTCGAGGACTAGCAAAAGGCAAGTGTGGGGGAATTCGATAGGTGCTTAATTTACATGTTTTTAATGTTAATTTCATTCTTGCTTTAGCTATAATTCTTGCATATTACTTATTATTATGTTTGTTTTCTATCTTATGTCTTATATTATGTGAGTCATTTGAAATCAATGGAAATGGTGTTAAAGAGAGCTAAAAAGAGGAAAGGAGTTCATTCCGGCATGAAAATGAGAGGTTAAAGGATGGAAGCACAACTTTGAAACAAGAGTTCCAGGAAGATTTACGGTTGGGAAAGTACCTCAAAACCCAACCGTAAAAGAAGTCGATTTTGAAGAAGAATTCTAGGAAAATGTACAGTAGAGTCTAGACACTAAAACCCAACCGTAAAATTAGTTGAATAGATATTCAGATTTTTTTTTTATCGCTATCTTGTACATAATTGAAATACAAATCCAACCCAAAAAGAATAAGGTCAATCGGACATCGTATGAGGGAGTTGTGATCAAAACTGTGAAATACAAAAAAGTGTCCAGGAACAAATTACTGTTGGGTTTCTTGACTCTAACCCAACCGTAAATATGGGGATTTTGGGTGAGATTTTTGTGTCATAAAATCGATTGGGTTTATTGGCTCGAACCCAACCATAACTGGGGTAGTTTGGCACGTGTGTGGACTTCTAAAACATGGAAAACATGGAAAACACGGTCCCGGGAGGATTCTAAACCTTGATTTCGTGGATACTATATAAGGAGACATCCAAGACATTAAGAAGAGACCTTTTACATACTTACAACAAGGAGAACAAGGTGGAGTTGCGATTGATCATCACGATTTCTAGGGTTTGTTTTACTTGCTTTCTGATATATATTTCCATGGATTTTGAGAAATCCATGATGAACTAAATATTTTTTATTGGTTAAGGATGTAACCTAAAGTCATGAACAAGTTATTCAATTAATGCATTAGTTCCGTTATACACTCTCTTGTATATCTTTCAAGTTTTACTAGGTATAATAATTATTTGATTGTGTTCATATAATATGATTAGTTATTTCGCATGTTTGAGTCGCGAATTAAATATCTTAATAAGTTCTCTATAGCTAATTAGGAGTCTTAGGTAATTTTAGCAAGAACCCTAATACCTAGTAGTAATTTGTGATCACTAGCAGTGCGAATCATGAAGGAAGTCACAAGTAAAACTTAGCCAGTGTTGAATATGCCACGATTGTGTTTGTATTGCCTATGAGTAACCCGTCTCACAGAATCTAAAGCTTTCTTCAAATTGAATCTCTTAGCGATAAAGCATTATGTTATTTGGTAGAAAAGAATTCATATATTAGCGATTGCAATATTTGTTGATTAGTGGAGACGTAACGAAGTGTTGACACCGATTGGGAATACTTTAGGGTTATTGGTAACATGAGAGAGTGAATGATGATATTAATGTTTGATTGCATGACATGTGTAATGATGGACGGTGGATTCCTTAACCAGTCTTCTCTTATAATATTTTCTTAAACACTTTCAGTTTAAGTCTTAGTTTAAATTACTTTGAACAACAAAACCCCCATGTTTACATAAGCAATCAAAATAACTTGACAACCCATATCTCCCTGAGGAACGAACTTGTTCTTACTACTATATTTTAATCCATATTTGTGAAGTAGAGAACTTGAAAATAATTTTGCTTGGCTGACAACCGACCAAGTTCCTTCTCTATGCCAAATATTAGAATGACCTTTATATCCTCGACCTCGATTATGTCCCTTATGTCCTCTTTCACGAGAGGTATCATCTCCACGTGGGTATGGATCACAGGGATGTGAATCGGAGTGTCGAACCCTCTTTCCTTTGGGGTTCTTCCCTCTATGGACCTTTCCATGGTTAGCTTCGGGAACTTTCTTTTTCACGACAGCTCTGGCATTATTATTGACAAGAATCTCATTATTATGGTACTCAAGTCCTTCTGAGTCCTTTTGAGTCCATGCTTATGACAAATTTTAGTGCCATATTTCGAGACCAAATTACTTTATGGTTGTATAGGTAACACAAATGTCATAGTCCGATTTTTTTTGTCATGTTCCCAAAACGGCTCATGAGGTTATCCCATAGACGAAGTAAGGGATGTTAATATGGTTCTCAAGTCCTTCTGGGTCCATAAATATGATAAATTTTGATACCATTTTTCGTGACCAAATTTCTTTATGGCCAAGATAGATACAAAAACCAAATTTCTTTATGGTTCCATAGGTAATAAGTCATAGTCCAACTTCTGATCATAACCCAGTCAACAAAATTAATTAACCAAATTTCTTTATGGTTTAAAATTTGCAAAAAAGAATCGGTAATAAAGTTGACAAAATAGTCAACTGAAAACAGGCCCATTAAAAAAGTAAACTACAGGCCGATTTATCATTTAAACGCGCATAATTTTTAAGGAGTAAGTAACAATCTTTTTTCCGGTTTGGATATAACCGGTTACAAAATAAATATTTGATGAATTATTTTTTTTTTATTTTTTTGGGTTAATATTATCAACATGCAATAATAATTTTTAAATAATAAACGTAAATTATATTTTAAAAAATATATATTTATTATGCATGGTAAATCATTTAAGTTATAATCATAGTATTTGGGAAAAATAGCATACATATATAAATGCATAATTAATAATACAAAATTCTAATGGTGATATATATATTTATTTATTTATTTCAAAAGTAAAATAAATTGTACGATGATAAAAAAAATTAGTGTAGCATCACATGATAAAATTTTAAACAAATTAAATTATATGGATTTCAACTTTTGGTCTAAATAAAATAAACAAAACTATTTATGTCACTTTCAAGGAGAGTAGGAGCATGTGATAAGGAAAAGCAAAAAATAATAATAACATAGAAAAAATAATATCATTTTCAAAGAAAATACCAACATGCATGCTCATAGAATGGTTGAAATATACCTTCTTTAGTAGTTGTCCTTGATTAAGTGAAGAGTAAACCAACACAAATTTTTCTTGATTGAGTGTAGAATCAATACTCAGTTGGTTAAAACAAGGTGTTGATAACGTGTCCAAGTCTCATTAATTCTCCTCTAGGTTACTAACAAATTAGTATGGATATTGGTTACTAGTTAAAATATTAGTGCATAGCATATAATGGACAAGTGAAGAGAAATTAGGAGAAGAAGAGTTTATATTAATACTTTTTGGAGTAGTTACCAATGAACTAAGTACATGGCTTATATAGTGATGGATGCATGTATCACTTTGAGCTAGAGAGACAAGTGCCCTTGTTGTATGTGATGTAGAAGGCCAAGTGCCTAGCTTGCATGAGAGGTAGAAAGACAAGTGCCCTTGGTTTTATGTGATGTGAGCCAAGTGTATAGTTTGCTCCTTTGGACACACACTTGTCCTATAGAAATTATTTTATTATAAAAAAAACTTTATTGAAGAAGAAAGAGTTTACAAGGAATTGGTGGGAAGACTAGCCACAAGTTGTGCATCAACACCCTTTTGGATGACAAGTCCAAGTCTATGGAAGAGAAAACTACCTACTCTCGCGTAGGCATCTTGACTAGCCAAACAGTTCTTCAGCCTTTTTACAAAAGATATCATATCTACACCTAGTTCTCCTACTGTAGTGAAAGCTAAAACACCATATCCATAACCATGAGACAAACATTTGTCAGGATATTTATTACATTTGTGGGAGATGGCATTAGAGATGGCACATCCTGGAGAGAATGTATGGATACCGCTTCCTGTGAAAGGGGAAACCCCTGTGACATCGAAACAAATATTTTTTCCATTATCCCAATTATACTCGAGAATATATGCGGGACTCAAAGCATTATCTCTGTCATAAAGGAAACCCAAAGCTACTTTGTTACGAGCATGCACTCCCGCCTTGTAGCACATATCATCTAATGTATCTTTGGAAAGGTCGTGAATTTGAGTCAAATGTCGCTAGCACAATGCAAGGCATGGTCTCTGAAAATGTCCATTTCTCTATTACAACATGAGCAAAGGCTTTGCTCTTCAAAAAGTGGTATGCCATAATGATAGCAAAGCACTAAACTAAAATGTCTTGGGCCCATAACCTGATTAAGCCCATTGACTGGAACAGCTAAGAGAAAATCTTGAGCATGCTCAGATTTGTTGCAAGACCAGAGGGTGGAGTCACGGCAAGACAGAATAAATTTGTTGGGTATATCCTTCACAACTGAGTTGAAGTATGTGGCTGCCAAGGAGCGCATGGAATGTGGGGTAGCGTCGTCGACTTTGAACGTAGAGGGAGATAGACCACAAGATTGGGTGTAACTCTGTATGGCATAAAGGAAGGCTTTATATTGAGAAGAATCAGTGGTTCTGTTCAAAATGGTTTCTTATAATAATCGAGTCTGAGTGTAAGAAGCCACAAAAGAGTATTGTATGGTATCTGCCATGGCACAAATACCCAAACCACCATTTTTGATGGGAAGGGAAATCGTCCTTTGTTGTAAAGGGCCATCGTTGGTGATTAGCTGTTGCAAATACTGGAAGAGATGTTGATCGAATAGGGACTGAGCCTGATGAAGAGAAAATGGCCTGGTTGTGCTCATTGTAAAACAGAGCCTGGACACACCTATGCAATTGCGCAAAAGGAGCAACTCACTTTGAGGATCCTGGAGTTTCCTGATAGCATCCATAAGATGGATTGTCTTATGTACTCTAGAAGTTACAATGGTGCTGCCGAACTCATCATCTAAACTTACAGGAGCACCAAGGAGTTTGGTGCCTGTAGAGGGTTTGCTGATGTTGGGTGGAAAATGCCTGTAATTTCACATCTTGGATCTGGAGAAGGCTAGAAAAGCTCAGTTTTACTAATGTTAATGTGTAGGCCATATTGCTTGCCATTAGACTGAATGATTTCAAAGCATTGGAAACTTCTTGAGTATCACCTATGATAGTACCATCATCTTAATACCAAGCATGTAGGTTCAGTGAGCATTGGCTGGCAATCTTCAACAGAAGGGGATGTAGTGTAAGGGAAAATAAAATAGGTCCAAGGGGATCACCCTGCTGGAATCCTTGAGCAGAAGATAAAAGATACTTGTTGTAGTAAAGCTTAGCAGGATTAACATAGAAAAAATCAAACCATTTGGAGATGGTGGGGCATTTTCTCCTTTACTTCTTTTATCATAACTGGCATATCTATGAGGTTAAAAACATTGGAAAAGTCCATAAGAAGCATAAAAAGGTTATTCTTGGTTCCATGAGACTCAAGGAATTTGTTTCCTTGTTAACAGAGTGAAGAATACCTTCACTGCCACCAGAGATACCAACGCCAAATTGATGGTTTCCAAGGTGTGTAGCTCTTTCTTGAATGACATAAGTGGCAGCAACTTTGGAAACCAATATCCTCCAGATGGTTCCCACAAATATGGGTCTAATACCACCTCCAGGTTTCAATAATGGTGTGAGAGGGGAATTGGATATGTATTCACCAAGAACTGGAGGACATTGACATGCAAGGAGTATTTTAACAACTCCTGTAATAGATTGAAGGAGATCATCAGCAACTGCAACAGCATGCCCACTAAATGTATCTAGCAAGCGCTGGACTCTCGAGCTATCTCTGCCACAAGAAGTCCCTTTTGGGAACTCTTGATGGCATTTAATACAGCTTGGGAAGTAACAATTGCAGCTGCGGCCTCAATGTTATCTGATGGAATGGAGGGTGGAGGGACTTGAGGGTGTTTTTTTTGTAGGTCAATAAGGAGGAATCCTCTGCTGGTGCAATGTTATTGGAAGAGATTACTCTAATAGCAGCAGTATAGTGCCCATAACCCATTTTCTTTCTGCATGCTGAAAGATTGGATGGGTTATGTTGTTTCTTGGATTGCTTCCTTGGATGTTTTTTGCTGGCCAAGTCTAGAATCTGTTGGTTAAGTGTAATACACCCTTGTGGCTCCTTCCATTCCATCAAGGATTGATTGATGGCTGGAGTCTCTTTCTAGTGCCTGACCTCTTTTCCAGAGAGAACTTGGGAATATATAGATTAAGGGTGCAAGTAGGTAATAACAAAAGTTGAATCCAAAAGGATAAGTCTTTGGGGTTAACTATTACTTTGTCAAGAGCAGACTTTAAGATTCTAGAGAAGGTTAATCTGCATGATGGTGGTATTGTTATAGTGGTTGTGATTTGCCCTTAAAAAACTTGATTGAGAAGATCGGCTGAGAGACATTGGGTATTTTTTCATCTGAAGTATGAACTATATCTATGGTTTCTCGAATTGGTTTTTCTATGTCAAGGAAGAGGAAATCAGCAGCATTACCATGGAAGGGGTCTGGGATGATAGCTCCTTGATGTGAGCGGTAAAGCCTTCTCCAGGCATGTAAGTGCATACATCTGGTGCAAAGCCACATTTGTAGTTGCTTAAGCACAATCTCCCAAGCATTATAGGTATCAATGTCCACCTTGATTCTGTCTCTGCATATTGTCATAGCCTCTTCAAATGGGAAGTGCCTGTCGTTCAAGTGCCTGAAGAAACTGCTTCTTACAAATCCTATGCCTCCTACTCCATTACGACATCCATCATGGTTGCGAAAAGGGAAATAGAGATTAGTTTCATCCTGGGAATCATTTATTTCTTGATCTACAATAGAGTGTTCATGATTCATGGAAGAACTTCTAGTCCTAGGCATGATGTTATTTAAAATAACTAAATAACTGCTATTCTGAGATTGTCGGGGATGATGGAATGGGCAGAAAATATGGATAAGATTTGCTCTAAGATGATGTATGTATGTGCGAGAAGTATTAGGAATAGTTTAGCAGGTTCTAGTAAAAATGATATTGATCATATTGAAGAAGAAGGATTAGGAATAGTTTAGCAGGGTTATAATAATAATAATTAGATATTTTGAACCTAAGTGCATGCTCCTTGTCAGCAGATTACATGATAGTTCACATGGATCCTGCGTTCCATGCTTGCTTAGGCGACAAAGCCAGGGGGAACACACACATATTGCTATCCAAGTGTCAATTTTTTTATTTTTTTATTTTTTTTATTATTGGTCAAGTTCAATTAAAATAATAGAGCTTGATATCAATCATTCTACTTCATCTTAGCGGCGACAACAAGGCGTTTCTAGTGCCCCACCAAATCACTTAGAGAAACACTAAAGATGTAAAAATAAAAAAAGAACGTGATATGGTGACGACTCTGAGGTATGGTGAAGACTATCATGTTATTTCTAACACCTGAGCTCTTTCCTTTTATGAATAGACCATTTAGTTGGGCATACCGACTCCTATAAACAAGAATTTTGTTTCCATCTACCTAGAATGGTTAGTGTCATCCTGAATTGTTCACAAGTTTCTAAATTTTGGAGTTTTTGGTACAACTAAATTTTAAAAAAATTCTCCCTCACCCCCAAAGTTGAATTGAACATAGTCCTCGATGTTCTAAAGATAAATGAATGAAAGCATGAACAAAGATAAAATAATGAACAAAGTAAAAGAGATAAGGAAATATATTACCAGCACCGTGTATCAAAAGCATATGGGTTGCCTCCTATAGAGCGCTAAGTTTAAAGTCTTCAGCCAGACCAAGAAAGGATTAGTTACAACTTACGAATCATACAAAAATAATCGAAATAATTACGGATCCTTAAATTCAAATCAAGTTTGACTCGTAAAGTTGAACACAATAAAGTATATGAAAGT
Organism: Papaver californicum; assembly: GCA_023531435.1. NCBI lineage: Eukaryota > Viridiplantae > Streptophyta > Magnoliopsida > Ranunculales > Papaveraceae > Papaver > Papaver californicum. The sequence continues at coordinate 8,862 of JAJJMC010005860.1, forward strand.
GGTGGTCAATCTTAAGAAAATGTGTCGATTCAGATTTCCGAAAATAATTAGGCTAAACTCAAATATTCAATATATGACACATTTGAAATTCATATGTTCCCACATTTGATAAATAAACTTTTAGTGGGACAACGAAGTCAATTATGGTACCATAGCTCGGGTGAACCACATCAACAGGATGACGGGTTTCTAATGACTGAATTTCTTGATGGACATAATCAGGCTCGGAGAAAAGTGTATGAAGATAATCTCTTAAAATGGTAGAGGCACATATGTCAAGTCCCAAGTGAGGGACTTTCAGAAAGGATACTTGAAAATCACAAGAATCATCGGTACCCCCAAACTTAGGGTGGACATTACTCTTAGATGGACCAAAAATAATTGGTTGGGATCTAATGTCCTTAAGATCAGAATTACGCTCAGATCCTTCTGAGGATTGGTTATCCAAATGATCCAAAAGAGCATCATCATCAAAACCATATAATGGGTTATCCAAGGTGTTCCTAAAAGCATCTTCTTCTAAATCAGTGATCTCAAAAGGTTCATCACATTCATATAATGGATTGTTAAACACAGTGATTTGTAAAGTATCATGAATATTCCTACAGTTTATGACAACATCCTTACTCTTATTTAAAACCTTTACAATTCTATCTTCGTCATAGACTATGGTCTTTGAATCGTTGGACTCTAAAACACTAGTCTCGGGATAAACTCGTTCCTCTAAACCATCATCGTCTTCATAATAATAAGGAAATATTTCACCATCTATAACAATTGTATCTCTAGTTAAATCTTTTTCCTCTTGAATAGGTAAATAATCATCAACATTATTAGGATTAAAACTAGAAACATCATTATTATCATGAAGCCCAATTGTTGTAAAAATTTCCTCGTCACTATAACTATGAATTTCAAATTCTTCGTCAATACTTTCATCATCCTCATAATAATATGAGGATGGTTGAACCTTATCTAAACAAGTAGTGCTTTCAATTATAACCTCTCCCTCTAAATTAGGTAAATATTCATCATTATTATAAAGGGTAAAATTGGAAATATTATTTTGGCAATTAATTTTGTTTTGAGCAATATTAGCAGCTAACCGTTTTTCTTCTTTAATTTCATTTAAACGTGTCTTAAGTTCATTGGGAACGGTATTTAAAGCTGCAAATTCTTTATTTTGATATAATGACTTTCCATAAAATTCCTTCATTATCATCTCACTCCTACGTGTCGACTCAGTTATCTGCTTGAATGATTCTTCTAGAGTCATAATAGGTTTATAAGGATTACTAGGTCGCAAC
>JAJJMC010005862.1:0-15747 GCA_023531435.1 Papaver californicum
ATATCAAATAAGTAGACAAACATATTTGTTATCCTATTAATTCTGCGCATAGATTACTGTATTGTACAGAACCGGTGAAGCAACAACTAATTTTTAATTAAATCAATTAATCAAAATCATGGAATTAATCTATTAAAATCATAATAGTCTGTATCAAATAAGTCGATTTAATTGATCTAAAACTTTAAGTGGTTTCAACAAAAACCCTAACTACAAATTAATTAGCAAGACGTAATTATTGGTTTCTTAAAACCCATTAAAGAAAATATAAGAGAATAAAAGATTAAACCCAATAAACAACAGGTGTTTTCCTTTTCTGCCGTACGGTTGTCAGCCTCCCTTCTTTTTCCTGTTCTTTTCTTTGTCCAGTCGTTCTCCTTCTCTGTCTAGGTACCGCCTCCAAAGAGAACCTACGACCAAACCCTCAAAAGAAAACTCTTATAACCTTCGTTTGTACCTGCTTTTTCCCTGCGTCAGTCAACCTCTGTCTCTTCTTCAGTCCCCTCCTCTACAACCTACTTTTTCAAAACCTAAAAAGAAAAGCTCAGAGTCTACGCCTCAAACCTCCAAAGAAAAAGTACCTTAAATTTCTTTTTCGTATCCTATTTATACTCCACCTCTCTCTTATTTTTTACTTCAAACCGCGTGACTTCCTATCACCCTATCAGTTGTCAGGTCAAAGAAAACCTACCAAGAAAAGCTTCTCACACCGTACTTCCCTTTTTAATCCACCCATCAGTTTCTCCTAGCCCATGTCTATTACCCAACGTAAACCAACTCACATTTTCCACTCATCTTGTCTACTTTCTCCAACGACCTAGCTCTTCCTACTTTTCTCCCTAGCTATAGGTATTCCTTCTTCTACCCGTACAACACCTCCTTTAATCTACTTCTTCTCACCAACTCCCGGGATCGAATAGCCAGCACCTACTTCTCTTCTTTGTTTTCACCCAACAACAACTCTAACCAAGTCTCACTTCTTTTGTTTGACTCTAGACGTCCAATTCTCCTTCTATCTCTCACTTTCATGTGCCCAGCTGACCGATGTTGATCACTTTCATTATTTGTTGTAGCTTGTTCATTCTTCTACTCCCAGCCAATTAGAGGTATAAGCACATAAAATAGTTTTATAGCCATTTTAACCGTATTTAGTTCATAGCTTTGGATTTTTGTGAACCACCTATTAAAACAATAAAATAGTAAATTAATATAATCATAAGTATTAACAAATATAAATTAGGCGGTAAAAATATATGATTTAAGCGCTTATCAACTGTACACAGACAAACTAACGGGTTTTAAAGGTGGCTTTCAAACTTCTCTGACTTTTAAATGTGCACAGTATTGTTATTTTACTGTCTCTAACTTATTCTCTCTTACTTTATATTCTTACATTTTTCACAGTTCTCTGATTTTGTTTTTTTGATTCTCTTAGCTAGTTTTACTTTTTTTTTTTTTTATGTAAGTTGGTTGTTTTTTTTATGTGCAGTCTTTGGATGCTCGTTGTAGATCTATTCTTATGTCGTCAAGAAGAAAAAACTTTACTGAATCTCGTGGATTTTTTGTAGTAGTTATTGTTAAAGGAGTAACTAAAGTGTTTTTGTATTTGTGTTTTAAAATTTTTGGTTTGTCTATTGGAATTTCTGATTTGGGACTTACCTTGTTTAATTTATTTAATTAATTTTAGTAAAACTGTTTGTCAGATTTGTGGAACTGACACTAAAGTCGGTTACCATGACCGGCCGGTTCCAAACCAAACCAAACTTATTAATGGTTATGCATGGTTACAAAACAAGATAACCGAGAGACTCTGGTTTCGCAACTGGTTGGCACAATAACCGAACCAAACCATGTGTATCCCTACACACAGTTAGCCCACGAAATAAGCCCATAAAGCTCGTGAATCATCAAGCAATATTGGAGTTCAGTAACACCCAATAACATGCCAGTTCGTGATCTGAAATCAGTTCGCATACATGTTATATTTGAAGTGTACATAAACATACTCAAGAGTGTACAGATTGCAAACTGAAAATTCAGTTTTTGTACATGGTATATTTAAAATTGTCCAGGAACAAATAAAAAAGTGTACCGTTGGGGAACTGTAAAATCAGTTTGTGAATAGAAAATAAATTTGAAAGTGTCCAGGAACATCAATATTTTGTACCAATTCGCGAACTGCAAAATCACCTTTGTGAACCAGTTCGCGAACTGAAAAAAATTTAGTTTGTGAACAAGTTTGCAAATTTGGTACTTCTTGATGTTTTTAGGTTTATTTTCGCAGATATAGTTTTTCGGATAATAAATCATTCTCAACCTCAAAAGCGATAAAACTATGATTATCCAATGCTTGAATTCATGTTTTGAAATTTGTAAAGTACAAGCGTGGACTCAAAACTTCTTCTTTGCAATTTGTCAATTATACTAAAGCCAAACAATATTGTCTCAATAGATAAAATGGTAGAATTAATAAGTAAATATGATAGTCAGTCTTCACATACCTTTGTTGATGAAGTCCTCACAGGGTTCTTCGTTGTTCTTCGGTCTTCAATCTTGAAGGGTTATTCGTTGGATTCTGATACTCAACTACCATGCTCTGATCATAGTTTAGGGATGACTTTGGTAGACTATAAATCAATATATAGTTTTGTTCATCTAACATTGACAGCAAGCTTGACATACTAAAACAAATGAGTTTTACCGAGCGATGCTCTAAGACTAAGGAAACTGAGTAACCAGAGGTAGTTTATCCGTTCTTAACTACACAAGGTTGCGGGTAAGCATTTGTATAGCGGCTTAATTATGAGATTATTCAAAACCATGGACCAGGTCCTGGGGTTTTATGCCAAGAAGTTTTCCTCTTTAACAAAATCTTTTGTGTTATTACTCTATTTACTTCCGCAATATATAATTATTTTTATAATTAAAGTAATTACACTCATACGATAATCATACCTTGATTGATCCTATAATAAGTTCCTATTCGAACTTAGATTATTATCAAGGTCACCTTGTTTGTAATCGAGCCCGTTGCTGGAGAAAACAATAAATATATTTGTTATGTAGCTTATCCTTTAGACCTTTTTGAAGAAGGTTATGCTACTAACATGTTTACTTCCATCGTGGGTAATGTATTTGGGTTAAAAGTAAAAAAAATTATGGTGTAATCAGTACCCTCATATTTGCATAAGCTAAGTGATGTTGTTACTAAGGTATATCAGTTGGAAAGGACGTTCAAAAGCGCCAATAAAGTTGCTGAATTTCAGAAGTATGCGGTTCCTGAGAATGTATATAACGAAGATGGAGTCACATACATAGATTTTACTTGGTTACGTTATTCAATGAGGATATTAAAAAATATGGGTGGATGGGGGTCTATTAGCGACTAATTAAATGGCATAACAAGGATGAACATTAATCGATGATTGAATCTTGATAGCTAAGGCAAGATGATGCTAATGACGAATGCATTTAAGGGTGGTGCATTGATACATGTTCATGAAATTGAGTTAGCCCATCTAAGAGAAATGCAAGGATATTGAATAGGTCATGAGATGGCTTATGTATTGGTCTAAGTCCTAACCAAAGCTTAAACTGTAGATGCAAACTAGTGGCAATCAAATGCATCACTAGTATCCATTATTCGCTTAAGTAAGTCTTATGACGCATGTAATAAAGTAATCATAATTTGGATAAGAATTTTGGCATGAGTTTACTGTATCTTAAGCGTCCAAGAGAGTGTATCTCATGACCATGATAGTTATGATGCATATTGGTGCAACATTGGCTCACAAATGATGATTAAAAATCAATTATTGGCCTTGTACGCTTGGCAGAGTTAAGGGATAAGATGAAACGATTATAAAGTGAGTTTATGGACTTGTTATCATAACAACTTGGGACATGTGTGGAATTTCTGGGTCGAAGTACCAAATGATGGTCAGTTATAAAGTAATTTAAGCCTGCAAAGTGTTTACATGCTTTTTGGTCATCTTAAATACAATATAAATGATGTAAAGGCATTGTAAATTAGTAGGAGAGTAATTGGTGAAGAGTAAGAGAATAACATAATGACTAATATAGATGGTGGAATTTTGATAAAGGCGAAAATCATAGATTTATTTATGTCCCTGATCAAATATATGAGATTTATAAATTTATTTTTGTCCCGTATCAAAAATATGGAATTTACAAAAAAAAATTTGGTTATGTATCAGAAATATGGAGCATGGATTCCTATCTCACATTTCGCAAAAAAAAACCGAGAATACATATTCTAATAATAGCTACAGGCACTCTACGCTGATCTTATAGCCTTTCTATGAATATATGCATATATACAATATCAGGGCTTCACCCGACTGAGTTTTCAACATTCTGCGTATATATGCTATTTGAACTTCTGAATTCCTTGGCTTCAAGTATCAATAGCCGCAATTTGGCCAAGAATCCAATCACTACACCATTTTGACAATTTTGGGACGTTTATTTCCGTCCCCCAGAATTTGAGCAATGGAAATGTCTGTTGCAAAAACGGTGTTGCACATTGAAGCAACTTATATAAAAGTTACTTATTTATATAAAGTAACATTTATATGCATTGTTAAATTATTTTAAAACGTTGCTTCATCCTAATTAAAGCAACATATTTACTAAATTAAGCAACGTTTAGTTAATCGTTTATTAGGTCATACAAACATTTTGTTGGGTCCCACAATGTGTCACCTTCCTGTTTTTACTGTGCAACTTTTGTTTTCGATGCTTATTTTAGAAAAATTAACAACGTATTCGTCACCAACATTTATATCTGTTGCAAATTAAAATTAGGTTTTAAAAAATAAAGAATTGTATTGATAAATTCCTGCAATTGCATTTTATTCACCTGCATATATAGATTTATGACCTGCATACCGTTCTAGATGGAGTAGAAGACCTAATTTATCCATGTGGAAGAAATTCAAAGAATCATAACATATTTGATTGATCATCACCACTACTACATTGATGTGTTGGCTTACATCTAATGTACTTAGAGCAACTGCAGCGGTTGGACCAGACCATCGACCAAATACCAAATCTGTTTGGTCGTTTAAAAAAAAAACGCAACGAGAACATGAGTAAATATGATATTACGCTGTTGTAAATAAGCGTTAATTATCAAACGTTGTACTAAAGTAACGTATATTACACAGACGTTTAACTGTATAAGCGTTATGTTTTTGACGTTCATTTAGGTTAGCGTTTATAATATACGTTGTTGTAGTGAAGCGTTATATATTCAAAACGTCACTTTACTAAAGCGTTACCTAAACGTTACCATACTGAAGCGTTTTGATATAAAACATAGACAAACGTCCTAGTAAAGTAGCGTCAAAACTCAAACGCTCTTCTAAAACAACATTTCAAAAAAAAACGCCCACATATAACAACGTTTGATAGACTAAACGTTGGTGCAGAGGACCGTTACTTTTTAAAATGCTGTTTTAATACGACGTTTCAAAAACGCTGTTCTTAATAAACGTTTAATACGACGTTTCAAAAACGCTGTTTTAGTACAACGTTTCAAGAACAACCTTTCAGAAACGCTGTTTCAATACAACGTTTCAAAAAGAACGGTTCAAAAACGCTCTTTTAATACAACGTTTCAAAAACGCTGTTCTTAATAAACGTTTTGGTAGACGTTTTTCAGTAATGACGTTTGTTTTTTTAAACGTCCTCGTATAATGACGTTTTTCCAAAACGTTGTTTTACATTGGCGTCAGACTATATCTGTTTTGGACCATTTTCTTGACTAAACATGATCGAATACTGTTCACTTTTTGGACCAAATACTACATTTACTCGTCCGTTGCGGCTCACAAAATCGGACCAAAGACAATTTCTGGTGTTTACTCTTTGGTCTGATCGTCCACTGCAGTTGCTCTTAACTGACCACTACTAAATTGATGTGCTACTAGCTAAACAATTATCCTAATGGAATGAAATAAATTGAACATTACAGTTCATCCTTGACGTCGTTGTTGTTGTTGATGTTCTTTTTTCTCTTAGAAAAAATGAATCTACTGAAGTATAACTTGTTTATGCTGGTTCCAAGAATGTCTTCCCAAATACCTGAAAGAGGACAATATAAATACATATCTAAATAGATGCACGGTCATAATGACGGTAGTTGGCGTCAATATATCTTCCAAAGTTCGGAACTGATTGTACAATTTTATATAAGATCTCCTCTCGAAGAACTATAATATTGAACGATATTGTTGTATAGGTGTAGTTCGACACATGAAAAACAAACAACTTAATAGTAATGGAACATAAAAAAATATACACTTTATCGAAAAATCTGTTTACCCTTTGAAAGGGAAACTAAAATCAACAAGCAACTTTAAAATACAAAAACTAATAGCTGCAAATTATCTGACAGTAGGTGATATATTTACTAATCAAGTTTAGAACTCTAAAAATCGTGTCATTTAAGTAAACAGTTTTGGTGCATATTCCATGTAACAAACAATTAGGTGCACCAACAAGCTTATTTACATACGAACCAGCATCTTCAGACACATGCCAAATTCAACAACACTAATATTGAGGCTGAAAGATAGTAAGTTGGAAAGAGAAGTACTGGAGAATGTCAGTTATGCTACAAGCAGTTGGGATATCAACTTCAGATATTGATCTCAACAAACTTAAAGACGGAGCTAAGTTCCATTATACTAGTTGTTACTATGCTTGTAGCACCACTAATCATTTTAGGATGCAATAGCTTCCTTAGAGAAAATAAGGCAGACGCAACAACAAGGTATAACATGTTGACATACTTTCATTCAACACCAAAGATTCGTAAAAGATTATTGCAGACTCAAAGTGAGCAAGTACATTAGATATTTAGTCCTAATATATCACGGTCGTGCTTGGTGAACAATGTCACCACTGAACATGGCCATGCTTAGATTCTTGTCCATTGAATCTGTTCCTTATTTACAGATTCCCTAGATTTACTTAAATGGCTTTTGTTTTTCATATGTAAGTATTACTTTCTTGTATACCAGAAAAGTTAAAATATCAGCATATTAAGCAAGAAAAAATTGGATGGCATTGACTATTAATTCAAAAGTTCATGCTTGCCTTCACATCATTGCTTTTTCTGCATCCTTGACGTATCACCCACAAATAGACACCTTCTCTGTAAAGCACCCATAGTCAGCATATGCTACAATTAAATTTTTTCCCTACATGAGCCTAACCAAAGACAATGAGTAAACATAGTCTACCGAGGCAGAAAAGCAACATATATGTTTTATTCATTTATCTTACTAGGACTACACATAAAGTATACCCTCATACGCAATTCGGGTTTGCCAGATCAAATACAGCTACCGACAAAAATTATGAAATATTAAGTAGCATAAAAGAGCATTAAAACCTTTTTGTTTATCTGATTTTTAATACAAACGCGATAATCATATTTTCCAAATGCAGGAGCGCAGTGGACAACACCAGTACCGTTGTCATCAGTGACAATGACATAGTTATCTGCTAGTACTATAAATGCTTTATCAGAGAAGTCGTCGACGAAATAATTAAACAAAGAAGTGTATCTGCATTGAAAAAATTATTCATATTACTAATAATCAAGGGTTTATAACAAGGAAAAAGGAAGAAAGATGGTCAGAATTAGAAAGATCACTCACTTCAACCCTACCAAGGAAGCACCGGTCATTGTCTCTAACAACTCATTGTTCCGGAATCTGCTTCCTTCTTGATTTCCCCAATGGATGCGTTGCTCTTGTTATTAGACTTAGGATTCTTTGAATCTTAACACAGTGCATTAAATCTATCAACTTTATACTTATTCGCATCGCTAGGTAGCTGCGATAACCAACATTTAGCAACGATATAAACTTACAATAATATCGGATTATAATTGATGATGACATGGATAAAGACAATGTCAAATGACATCATCAAAACCTTATTGCAGTTTATTACTTACTGCAAAACAAATACAAAGGGAATACATATAGTAAAGGAACTTCCTCAATTGGAAGCTCAGAAAAAGAAAATAAAATAATTAACTTGCCATTTTCATATCCAGAGCAACCTTCTCTTGCGCAAAATAAACATGAGCCACATTTAACCAGACGTCAGGCATTATGATAAAACTACATCCACTTGCAGCTTCTTGGACCTATATGAAATGGAGTTGAAACACTCACAAGTCAACTATAATTCTAATTTAATCAAAATGTGAGAGAAATTTGAGATGTAACTGACCTGCGTAAGAATCCGTTGAACCAAAACCTAAGAGAAGGAAAACCAGAGAACTGACCTGGGTAAAAATGCTAATATAGGTTAATACAACAATAACATATATTTAAAACCATCTAAATATATCGAAACCATCCAGACTTGAACATATTCAGTAACAACAAAAACCATAAATATATTCTTACAAACTGAATAACATTTTCAGAAAAGAACAAGGCATTGTAGTTCCATTATAAGGTAGCATCAATTACTACCTCCTTCTCAGACCCCTGCATATTAAGCCAATTGATATAAATCAAGTCACCCCCACCATCCATATGGCCCATATCAATACCACCACCACCCAGTGGCGGAACCAAGGGTGGGCTAGACTTGGCTCTATTCCCCCTCAAAGTTCCAATAATCCTTAGTTAGCCCTTGATTTCTCTCATATTTATTGTTTAATATTTTCATTTTTAGAGTTTAGTCCCCTCATTTTTAGAGTTTAGTCCACCAAATTATAATTTTTTTTTAGTCCCCTATAATTTTAAAACCTGGTTCCGCCACTGCCACTAATATGAACACCAACACCCATATCAATACCATCACCACCATCCATACCTAAAGCATCACCAGTCACCACTAGTGATTCCAACATTTAAACAAATATTAGCTTTATAAAAAAGTCTCAGATTCATACCTAAACAAGATCAGTAATCAAACAAATGCATGAATTAAACTATATACAATCCTTGATTTTCATCCAACAAATACAATGATAATAAATCAAACCTAAAAGAAAGAAACAACAAACCTTGGTTCCTTGAGTTTTGAAACCAGAGTATTTCCATCATTTCTCACAGAGAATATATATGATGCCTTGATATCATACCAATCCTTTTTGTCAAAAGGATCAACACTGCATTCAGAAAACAACATTAGTTAAAAGTAAATAGCAGAAACCTAAACAAAGAATTTCAAAAAGTACTCGTTTTTTTTCATGATATACTTACGTCTTCTTCTTTCCTCTCTTCTTTAATTTGGAGATTCTCTTGTTCTTACTGTAAACACATATACAAAGAAGAATAGTTTAGTATCAGTTAGTTAAGAAACGCATATAAAAAGATCTAGAGAGAAACTAAAGATTGGTCATTTACCCGACCCCCATGGTTGTTGTTGCTTGAAAATAAGGTGGTACTGGTGAGAGTAGAGGTTTCAAAGAGTGATACCAGACTTTAAATCTATTGATAGCAGAACATCAATTAGGAGTAAAGATTTTCCACTATTTTACTGAACCATAAGCTAGAACCATAGCAACATAAGACGAACTACAACAATGAAAACATGATAAAAATATTAGTTCATAAAACTGAAATAAAAATTAAGATAACACCCATGCTCTAAATCTCCATGAAATACTGTAAACAAAAACAAAAATTGCAAAATCCTTAAAAAAAAAATTACTTTACAAAAGATATTATTCACCATATTAAGTTAAAATCTAGCAAAAACGACAAAACAAATAAAAAAATTAGGGTTTATACTGCTAATACCAAGAAGGGCATGACCCGCCTCATGTGATGGAACGATTTTTAGGGAGTTTGAGAGGGAGGTTCGTATAGAATTACTGATTAAAATTTCCCCTTCTTTTTGTTTTCGTTTGTGGCTTTTATAGGAAACTCATAAGGAGCCTAACCTTCTTGTCTCTCCCGCATGTTGTCTTCAGCCGGTGGTCCCACTCCTCTTTCTCTCTGTTTTCATGTCTACTTACTTTTCATTATAACCAACGCCCGAACTTCTTTCTTCTCTTTTCTTTTTCTGCCACCACCTGCTAGCCACTTCAATTGTACCTCTCTTTTTCTGGCCTCTCACTTCACTGCCTAGACGTCCATTATAGTATGACGCCTCCCCCCACATTCTCATCAATCACCTAGATATTCCAACCGAGCCACTCGACCCCACCAGAAGCTAATGACTACTTTCTTCTCTTTTCTTAACTTACTATGACTTTTCTGTCAAACTTCTTCAATTCCTCGCTCTAACCAATTCGCTAGCCAACAAACTTGTCAATTTGCATCGACTTTCTACTCTAGCCATGTGCCCAGCAAACTATCATACAAGTCCCACCTTTTCTAGCCAACTCCATAAATAAGCAATTTAGCCATATTTATTCGCAACTTCGGGTTTTATGTATGCTACCTATAAAATCTTAAAAATAATAAAATTAGTAAAAAATCAAGTACTAGCAAATATAAATTAGGTGATAAAAATTTATAAATTATGCGCTCATCAATGCACATGGCTAGCATTACTAAGATGCGATGGCTAGACAATGTTGAATAATATAGTCTGACCGATGCTCTGAGCCACTGATAGATTTACTAACCTTACTAGAATTAACCTTAAGAGTAATTCACGTGACCCAACCATCAATTGTATGAAACATCAAACATGTCATATGGGGGATACTCATTAGGGTATTAGTTTGGTGGTTTACAGACTGTGTGGCGTAACTGAACACCGACGATGAGAATGAATTAAGTGGAACGTTACTAGATGAGTAATTAATGAACATTACGATTTCAAGAATATTCCCAACAATAATGGGCACGTTCTCAAAAGACTGTACAACAATTTTAAACAACATCAGACTAATCAAATTAAAGAGTAGGATGCAAAGAGCAAATATGCTAGTAAAGTGAATTTGATATATATATATAAATCTGATCATGTTCACAAACCAAACAATGCCAGATTTCAGTTTACTTCAAAGAAGATACAAGGTGTCAGGTTAAAGAAATATGGCATTAACTGTTGATAACAGGCACGTGATGGATATAAAACATAAAGAAGACTTAGAATAAAGCTTTACAGGTTTTAATATAGGGTTAATGTAGGGTTTTGATCAAACAGCAATGACAAGCCTGGAATTTAGTTTTAAAACATGAAGACACTTTAAAATGAAACAATTCAGGTTCATGACAATGTTTTTACAGGATTTTACAAGTTGGCAGGCAAGTTTAAAAATCTGGTTCAATACAGGTTCAAGTTTAAAACAAGCAAGTTCAACACAGGTTCAATATGGCATTACAGTTTTAAAAAGGTATAAACTTAGATTGTAAGACTGTCAAATTGGTATAGTAAATTAGGCAATCAAGTTAAGTTGCAAACAGGGCTATAGGAATCAATTAGTGGTGTAAGTAAGGTACAAATTTGGAGAAACTAAACCACAGGGTGAAAAGGAGATAAAGTGAGATTCATGTAAACTAAACATTCCATAAAACAAAAGCATAGTGCAATGGTGTTTCAGAGGTAAGGCTGGTACAGTATGTCAAGGGTATAACTTTGATTGTATAACTGTCGAGTAGATACAGTGAAACAGATAGTTAAGTTGAATCATTGAGTTGCAAGTGGTCTTAAAGGAAAACAGGAGGGAAAAGCTTAAACATGGCATGGCGGGTTCAAACAGATTCAATAAAGGTTGACAGGCAAAGGGGTTGGCTTAAAAACAGGAAGAAAAACTAGAATTTTTCCACCTCTTACACTTCTTACGAGATCAGAGTTCAACATTATAAATAGATAACTTCATCTATTTCCAAACAATCACAAGTTTATCAAAGTTCATCAAACTATCATAAACAAATCCATCTTCTCTACTATAGAGACTTGAATTCTCCGACTAGAATTCATCAAGATCTGATCTCATCTTTCCCTGCTTTCCTCCATAAGATCAACCTGTCCTCCTTTATGACTGAAGCAAGGCTTGAACGACCATTTTCTTGGTTTAGGCTAGCATTGTATGGTTTTGATCTCTCATATTCATCACGATTTATCCTTTTACCATTTTATTAGTTCTTCTCTTAAAACAAGTATAAGATTTTGTAATCTTTTTACCAGTCCAAGATGGACTATTTTTGATGTTCTTCCTATTGAGGCAATAAAGGGAATTTATTGTATAACTGTTTGGTGTTTCCAGCAATACTGATTGGTGAATTGATAGTATGGCAATAACCTTTATTATGTTATAGTGCATAGTAAGAAATAAAGAAAAAAACAACCATATGAAATGGCGCGTCCTAGTACTAAACAAGTGTGGATGACTCACATTTGTTTTCACTACGTTACTTATCTTTAAATGGACACGTTACTCACCTTTGCTTTACTACGTGTAAGGGATATGTCGTACAAATGAGTCTATAAATACTCACTTTGCTTTGTACTCAATATATACACTAGAGAAAGAAATAAGTAATAATAAAGTTAAGAATATTGCCTCTTTTATCTGTTGTTCCTAGTAGTAAGGTTAATCATATACATATAGTATAGTTAGTATAGTTGGTTATCCAACAGAAACAATAATAAACCACTTACAACTAAATATAATACTTATTAATTCATAATCAGTTAGTGTTAGTACTATTGTATAATCACAAAACGTTATTAGCACGAAACGACTCAACGTGGTGTTTAAGGTTTAATCAAGCTAAAGAAAGAAGTGGTCTGTTTCGATCAAGGGACATGTTTGATATTATCTATTATATTTTTTTTTGAAATATCTTCAAATTTAATCAATCTTGATTTTATAGCACTTGAAACTACTGGTGAAAACTATCTCTCATGGGCGCTCGATGCAGAATTGCATCTGGAAGCTAAAATGCTTGGTCATACAATGTTGTAACTTACTTGCATCGTCAACTCTCCCGACCCTAAGAGATGAGTTTATGAACTGTAGAGACCCTCAAAAATTATGGAATAATCTTAGGGAGGGATATGACTATTATAAGGTGGTCACCCTGCCCAAAATTCATAATCAATGGATTCATCTGAGGTTTCAGGATTTTAAACCCGTTGTTGGTTATAATTCTGAATTGTACAAAATCGCTGTTAAATTTGAATTGTGCTGCGAACCATTATCAGAAGAATCTAAGCTAGAAAAGACGCTCAGCACATTTCACTCTTCTCATATTGTACTACAGCTAATGTATCGAGAACGCCATTTTACACGGTATTCTGATCTCTTAGGCTTTCTTCTTTTAGCTGAGCAGAATAACGAATTATTGGTGAAAAACCATGAGTCCCGTCCTTGTGGTTCTGCTCCAGTGCCAAAACTAAATAGGGCATCGTATTTTGGATATAGACATGCATGATCATGGTAAACGGGGTTATCATGGAAAGAAGTGTAAACACGGAGGCAAAAGGTATAAAAAACATCCGTATAATAAAAATACGGAAGCGAAGCGAGAAAAGGGGGAATCGTCTTTTAATCCTCGTAAGAAGACTGGAAACCCCCCCAAGAAAAATGACGAGGGTTGTTATCGTTGTGGTAGTACAGACCATTGGTATAAAGTCTGTCACGGTGCTCTACATCTCTGTGAGAAAACTCAAAAAGGAAAAAAAAACATACATTGAGATGAATTTGGCAGAACGCTATATTTCCACAAACTCTCCAAAATTAGAGGCTTCCAATTACTTACTTAACTTTGAGGGCAGTGAATACCAGAATGAGATTGATCAGTTTGCTGATGGTTTGTTCAATGCAATTTAAAGTTGTGATATCCTACTTTATATATGTGTTTGTATCTTGTACTTACCCTTTTTTTGGTGTTTTTTCTTGTACTTACCATGTTTTTGGTTTGCATATGTACAATATGTAAGAATATGTGTATTATACATGTTTTGCCAACTTTACTTTGTGCAACCATCTTATACCTTCTTTATGTATATGGAAGGGTATGGACTCCAAAAGCAATCATGATGGTGAATTTTATCTTGTTGATAGTGGAACGACAAATTCAATATTCTGAAGTACTAAGTACTTTGTCACCTTGAAAGGTTCAAGGCTAATATTACTACCATCAGTGGTTCATCTAACCTTGTAGAAGATGTTGTAAAACTTGTGTCTCATTACCAGGTGGTACCATATTCACTATCAACGATGCGTTATATGCCTCTGGATCCCACATGAATCTGTTGAGCTTCAAAGATATACGCCTGTAGATGATGAGTTTTTGACAAGGGCTAGAATTGTAAAATTACCTTTTACTAAGCGATAAAAATACATATATATGCTTATTTATGTGCATGTGTTTAATATAGAATATTGTGCATCTATCTATATTCTGCAAGTGAATTGAGAACACAGATTCCACCTAAATATTCTAAACTTGCCTTGCAGCTTTCTCGATACTCATAATATCCATGATATATCGAACTAGTATCAAGTCGCATAAATTCCACGACTGAATTCCTTGAACTTGCATCGAATGAGCATTGATGTTCTAGCAACATCTATTAAACTCAGAACAGCTCATTCGCAGCAAATGCACTTCAAATTGCAACAAAAATAAGGGGATTCTCACTGGGGTATTGGTCTGGCGGTCTACGGCATCGTGGGTGGTGACACAAGCCCCACGAACAAGAAGGTAACAAGAAGTGGGCGGTTATAGAGCAGTTAAGAGGATGAGGAGTAATAGTCAGACAGGCCTTCCCTACTTTTTGGGAACCGCCCCACTATATTATCCATTATCATCACTTCACCACCTCTTCCCAACTTCCACGACTTACGAGAAAATCAATGTATCCTCTTAAAACTATAAATAGTTCATTCTCATCTATTAGAAACAAGACAGAACGAGACAACCACACAATCAGTATGAAGAAACCAAAAACTCACAAAATTAGCGATTCCTCTACGAAGAATCCATGCTTCTTCACATACTACTAATATTTCTCAACCTTCTTTGCTTCCATCCCCTAAGACCTACCCAAATCCGTTCCATCTTTGTAATCGAAGCAGGATATAAACGACAATTTATTGGTTTAGGCTCGTCATGTTCGAGCTTGATCTCTCGAACCTACTTGAAAGTACCACTTTGCAGTATACTTGTTTTTACCTAAAACAACGCTGTAATGGATACCACATTAAAAAGGTTGATGAAAACAATAAGGAGTACTTGTATATTACATCGCCTAACGAAAGACATGTTGCTGAGAAGCTTGAAGCTCTCACCTCTGGGTACCGTACAAAGATTCAAAAAGTTGAATCATATACGGTCATAGTTTGAAAGTTTTATGACCTGAATACATTTGTGTTGTGGCACAATCGACTTGGACACCCAGGTTCTACTATGATGAGTAGAATTGTTCAGAACTGTTAGGAACATCCTTTACGGAAACTTCTGTTTAACAAAGAACTTGGTTGTACTGCTTGTTCTTTGGAGAAACTGATTACGAAACCTTCTTCGACAAAGGTAGTTCTAGAATCACCTGCTTTCTTACAAAGAATACGAGGTGATATATATGGTCTCATACATCCCTATAGTGGACCCTTTCAGTACTTTATGGTTCTAATTGATGCCTCTGCTAGATGGTCATATGTTTGTTTACTTTTGACACGTAAGTTAGCATTTTCTCGACTGCTTGCCCAAATTATTAGATTACTAATAAACACATTTTGTGTCTGATTTGATCTCATATTTATATTGTTATAATTCTCAT
>JAJJMC010005869.1:0-10183 GCA_023531435.1 Papaver californicum
TCTGAGTAGAGGTTCTTAGGAACATGGTGGAACCCTTATAGCAAGGTTATTTAGTGAAGTACGTTCAGTTTGATTCCTTGCAGAGGATACATAGGCAACCTTTGGGGCAATCGGCATTGGAAGATGAAGGTGACTTTTTTATTGATCGTCTCATGCATGAATGCATGATCAAAGGTGGAAAAATTTAGTTTAGGTCGGTGTTTTAGTTTGGGATAACTCAAATATATTTTGGGTCGGTTAGTTTGGGTTTAGGATAACCAAACTAAGTCGGTCAAGGATTTGGGATAAACCCAAATTTGTTTACTTCTTCCTAAAGTCTAGAAACTTAATAGCTAAGTTAAGGAAACTCTATTCTTTTAGTTCAAGTAAAGTGCCCAACATATATGTATATAAATAGCCCATTATAGAACCTAGATTACTTACCAAAAAAAATTCTTTTCCTCTTAGGTTTTATATGTTTTCTTCATTAAGAAAATATATAATCTCTATTATTTCTTCCCGAGGATTAACCTCGTTAAATTATTTTTCTTCTTTCTGAATGTCTGTATTTATTGAAGTTATTTAGAATACTATTATGTAGTTGTGCAAATCGTTTCCGCGAGTTTTATCACAACAACAACACCACGTGATGTTCAATACATACATTACCTTGCAACTAACATTTGAACAGAATACCTTTTCGTCGAATAAAATGTTGAATATGCAAGGATCATGACATAAAACTAATCTCAACCATTTGATCCATCCATAGTTCTTTAGCATACAACTCTTCATCATTTCAACATCAAAAATTAAGAACATAACTTAAGGTTAATGCAAAAAGAACGGATGAGAAGTCAAAGAATTTATTTTTATTAAAATTTTACTTTTTAGAGTTTTTATTTGTTATTTTAATTTAAAAAAAATTGTATTAGAAAATCTTTAATTGTTTTTGAAATTTTCTTTTATTTTTGGGCATTTTGGATACTTTGGGACATTTACGGACATTATTTTTATTTTTAAACCCTACGGAGGGGTAATATTAAATATAAACTGTACAGGGAAGGACGACAATTACGATATTGTCTCAGCCCCTTGGGTTCGTACACTGACACAGGAGTCAATAGACCGAGTCGACTTCAATGGTTCATCGCCCGTCTGGCACGTGAGGTAAAACTTTATTAATCCACAAAACCCTGCAAGTGGATTTTTTGTATTCCTCCGTAATGCATATATGTTGAGGACTGAATACGGATTTATTTTCTAGTAAAGGGAAAAAACTGGCCATACAAGATAAGGACTCGGATTTCATCACCGTTTTCTTCTTGCCTGCCTTAGGAAAACATTACCAAACATGAACCTAAGTTTAAAATTTTGACTAGAAAGAGACAGATAGGGTAACGAGCTTATAGGAAAGTCATTCAAAAGGACTGAATTAGTTACTCTGTTAGCCTAACTCAAAGTTCAGGAATATTATTTTAAGAAGATTCGAGCCGTCTTGTAACCCAAGGAAACGTTACTAAAGAGACAGGATTATCAAAGATTCTTAGAGCTTATCATGTTTCTATTCGACTTAATATAATTCGGATTGTTCTAAACGGTTTGCTAAAACTGTAACTAGTTGCCTTTTGAAAGAATAAAAGCTGATCTAGAAACAATCTAAGTGGAACCATCATGATTTTTGTTTACTAGATTTAACAGGTTTGATTTGGTTGAGTCATCCTTGCTTGTGATTGCTTAGAATTCCCTTCCAATTAGGATTTATTTTTTTAGTGTATGCCAAAACCGCTCGAAACCATCACTGAGCGAGCTTGGAAAATAGACACTTTAGGTCGTTTGATTAGTGACAAACCTAGTAGTTCGGTCCCTGGAAACGAGGACCTCGAAGACTCTTCTTTTGAGGGCCCTGTTTTTGGAAATATCAATTTTGAGAACTTGACACTATGTGAAGAAATTACTCCTAGTCTTTTGATAGCGCCAGCAATGGCAACTTTAAAAGCTTTGTTGAACCCTACTAGAACTTCTCGTCTATCATGTATCAAGTTAGATGAAACTGAAGCAAACTATGAGTTAAAACCTGGGACCATACAGATGCTCCCAATATTCTTAGGGAAAGAAAAATGAAAACCCCTATTTCCATGTTATGGATTTTGAGGAAAGACGTAGTACCATCAGGATTAAGGACCTAGATAATGAAGGATTGAAACTTAGATTTTTTCCTTTTTCACTAAGAGACAAAGCCAAATATTGGCTATATAGGTTGACTTTTGAGTCCATTGAAACCTATGAAAAACTTACATTTTCCTTTTTCCAGAAGTTTTTTCCTAGGAACAAAACATAATCTATTAGGCAGTAGATTTGCACATTTGTTTAAAAAGAGGGAGAATCTTTATATAGGTATTTGGAAAGGTTCAATGACTTATTATCACAATGTTCTCATCATGGTTTAGAAAAAGTAAGGCTAGTTCAGATCCTCTACAAGGGTTTAGATTATTCGACAACAACCATGGTTGAATCTCTATGTATAGGTGGGTTTGAAAATAAAACCGTCGATCATGCGATGACATTTTTAAATGAAATCGCCAAAAAAGCCCAACATGGGAAAATAGTTGGAAGCCCCAGAAAAAAATTCTTCTAAGTTGAGGAAAAGTCAATAGGGTAAAAGGATCTTTTGAATCAGATGCCAAAATAGCAGTTATATCAAAAAGGTCAGAAGCTTTAGAACTGAGTCAATCTATTTGAGGAATTGAGCCCAAGTTATTTTGAGAAGGAAAGGCTGTTGAAGAGCACGCCCATGCTCTTTATAATAAAAATAGATTTGATAATCATCAGAAGTTTGACCATTTTTCAGAAACCTATAACCATGGTTGGAGAAATCATCCTAATCTTTCTTAGTCTAAGGGCCAGAGTCAAGGTCAGTCTAGTAATTCTAAGGTTTCCCCAGGTTTTGGATATACTAAGAATCCTTCAGGATCGGCACAATTTCAGAATCCGATAGATAAGACGATCATGAGTTTAGCAGAGTCTCTCACCTTATTAACTCAGAACACTACACATTTTCAGTAGTCAGTCAACCAAATTTTACAAGAAAATCAAAAGATTGTTCAGGATAATAGTCAGGATATTTCCAATTTAGAAACCCAGTTTGGTCAAACCGCTGAGTCTTTGAGAGAAACAGAAAAAGGCAAGTTCCATAGTCAACCACAACCCAATCCTAAAGGAGTTCATGAAGTCTCTTCTGGTGAGGAATCATTAAATCATGTGAATGCAATTAAAACCCTTAGAAATGGTAAAGTGGTAGACAACAAGGTAACCATGCCTGATAGTGAACATATTGTAGTTCACCCTTCTGAATTAGTAGCTGAAAAGACTGATAAAGTCTCTAAAGTCTAAAGAGCCCGATACAGTTCCTTATAAGCCATATTTTATGCCTAGAGCCCCATTCCCACAACTGTTAGCACCAACAAAGAAGGAATCCAATTTTAACGACATACTGGAGGTTTTTAAGCAAGTCACTATCAACCTTCCTTTATTAGATGCAATTAGGCAGATTCCTACTTATGCCAAGTTCCTTAAGGATATGTGTACACGAAAACGGAAGCTTAGTGTACAAAAGAAATCCTTTTTAGCTAGTCATGTGAGTTCAATTATCCAGAACAATATAACTCCTAAGTACAAAGATCCAGAGTCCCCAACCATTTCTTGCATAATAGGTAACTACCGTGTTGAGAAAGCGTTACTTGACTTAGGAGCCAGTGAACTTCCTTCCCTACCATGTGTACCTCCATCTAGGACATTATGATTTGAAACCTACTATGATAGCACTGCAGTTAGCTGATAGGTTTGTGAAAATTCCTCGTGGTATCATAGAGGATGTTCTTATTGAGGTCGATAAGTTTATTTATCCAGTGAATTTGTTTTTCCTTGATACCCAAGATGTCCCTGACCCAAAGAATTAGATACCTGTTATAGGTCGCCCGTATTTAGCTACATCTAACGTGATTATTAACTGTCAAAATTATATTATGAACTTATCTTTTGGTAATATGACTATTGAGGTGAATATTTTTAATATTAGTAAGCAACCACCTGAGCTAGATGACACATGCATTGAAAAGGTGAACATGATAGGAACACTAGTTCAAGAGTCATTACCAAACACTTTGTTAGAAGATCCATTAGAGAAATGCCTAGCCCACTTTGGGTTTGATTTTGATGATGATAGTGTGATTAATGAGGTGAATGCTTTGTTAGATTCAGCTCCTTTGATAGAAACTAGTAATGGATGGAAATCTAAGTTCGAACCACTACCAGTTTCTAAGTCTAATCTAATTTCTTCTTTAGAAGAGCCTCCTAACTACCAGATATTCTGAAGTATGTGTTTTTAGGCCCATTTAAGACTTTGCCTGTAATTGTAGCATCCGACTTGGATAGTAACCAGGAAAGTAGGCTAGTGACCGTGATTCAAGACAATAATGAAGCTTTAGGGTAGACCATAACAGACATTAAGGATATAAGTCATATTGTTTGTATACATCAGATTCATTTAGAGGATGATACCAAACCGTCTAGGGAGATGCAACGTCGACTTAACCTTAACATGAAAGAAGTAGTTCAAAATGAGGTGCTTAAGTTGTTAGATGCGGGTATTATCTACCCTATTTCAGACAGTAAGTGAGTCAGCCCCGTTCAGGTTATTCCGAAAAATCAGGTATCACAATAGTCCAGAATGATAACAATGAGTTAATCTCAACCCGAGTGACCATGGGGTGACGTGTTTGTATTGACTATAGAAAATTAAACAAAGTCACAAGGAAGGACCACTTTCCCCTTCCTTCCATCGACCAAATGCTTGAGAGATTAGCCGGACATAGCCATTATTGCTTACAAGATGGTTTTTATGGTTATAATCAGATTTTTATTGCCCAGAAGACCAAGAGAAAACCACTTTTAACTGTCCCTTTGGTACCTTTGCATATAGACGCATGCCTTTCGGATTGTGTAATGCACCCTCTACTTTTCAGTGTTGTATGATGAACATACTTTCTAACATGGTAGAACGGTTTTTAGAGGTCTTTATGGATGATTTTTTAGTATTCGGGTCATCTTTTGATGAGTGATTACATCATTTGACATTAGTGTTGACTAGGTGTAAGGAAAAGGATTTAGTGCTTAATTGGGGAAAATGCCATTTCATGGTTCGACCGGGAATTATTTTAGGGCGTATCGTATCTTCTAAGGTTCTAGAGGTAGACAAAGCCAAAGTTGACCTTATTAAGACTTTACAGGTTCCCAAAACTGTACGAGATGTTAGGTCATTCTTAGGGCATGCAAGTTTTTATTGTCGATTCATTAAGGATTTTAGCTTGATTTCTAGACGTCTTTGCAATCTGCTTGCAAAAGATGTTAAGTTTTTCTTTGATGATGCTTGTTTAGAGGCTTTAAGAAAGCTTAAGACTTCGCTCACTACCGCCCCTATTATCCAGGAACCTAACTGGAATTTACCCTTTGAAATCATGTGTGATGCTTCAGATTATGCCATTGGTGTTGTTTTAGGTCAGCGTGAAAACAAATTATTGCATGTGATTTACTATGCTAGCAAAACCCTAAATGATTCCCAACTGAACTATACTACCATAGAGAAGGAATTGTTAGCTATTGTTTTTTCCTTGGATAAGTTTAGACCCTATCTCTTAGGTTCTAAGGTCATAGTCTTTACTGATCATGCAGTTTTGAAGTATCTTCTGTCTAAGAAGGATACGAAACCTAGATTGATTAGATGGATCCTTTTGTTATAAGAATGTTCTCTAGAAATTAGAGAAAAAAAGGATGCAAAAAATATAGTAGTAGACCACTTGTCTAGGCTTGTTATGGATTCCCTTGATGATTCCCCTCCTATGAGGGATAATTTTCATGATGAACAACTTTTTGTTGTTTCCCAATTACCTTGGATTGTGAATATAGTGAATTATCTTATTACCAGTTGAATGCCTCAACATTGGGTAAACAAGATCGTTCTAGGTTTTTAGCCGAGGTAAAACATTTCTTTTGGGACGATCCTTACCTGTTTAAGTATTGTCCAGATCAGATTATTAGGAGATGTATACCTGAGAGTGACCAGACCAATATTATTTCCTTTTGTCATGATCATGCTGGGGTCAGTTTAGTACTAAGAAGACTGCTGCTAAGATATTTCAGTGTGGGTTCTACTGGCCTTCGTTGTTTAAAGACACCGACAGTTATTGTGTTGCTTGTGAGCGTTGTCAGAAGTTAGGAACCATTTCCCGTAGAAGTATGATGCCTTTGGACCGTATTTTAGTTATAGAGGTCTTTGATGTGTGGGGCATTGATTTTATGGGTCCTTTTCCTAATTCCTTTGGTTATTTTTACATCCTTGTCGCTGTAGACTATGTCTCAAAATGGGTTGAGGAGGTTTCGTGTAAAACGAACGACCACAAGGTTGTAGTCTAGTTTTTAAATGATAACATATTTGAAAGTTTTGGTACACCGCGAGCTATAATTAGTGATAGAGGGTCACACTTTCGTAACCAACCTTTTAGTCTCTTGATGAAGAAATATGGTATTACTCACAAAGTAGCTACCCCATATCACCCCCAGACTAGTGGACAAGTAGAGGTTTCTAATAGGGAAATTAAACATATTTTAGAGAAAACAATTAATCCTAATAGGAAAGACTGGTCATTGAAGCTTACTGATGCCTTTTGGGCTTATCGTACTGCGTTTAAGACCCCAATTGGAATGTCACCTTATAGTCTAGTTTTTGGAAATCCATGTCACCTGCCCGTCGAGTTAGAACACAAAGCATATTGGGCTGTAAAGAAGTTTAATTTTTTACTTGACAAGGCAGGAGTTCACAGGAAGCCCCATCTCAATGAGTTGGAAGAGATTCAGAAAGATGCATATGATAGTACTAGGGAGTATAAGAACAAAATTAAACTTGTGCATGATAGAAATATTTTAACAAAGTCATTTTCTCCAGGTCAAAAAGTTCTTCTGTATGATATTCGTTTGCATCTATTCCCTGGGAAGTTACGCTCTCGGTGGACCAGTCCTTTTTTTTCCCTGTTTTTCTTTATGGTGCTATTGATGGTAGAAATCCTTTAAAGGTTAACGGTCAGAGATTGAAACAATTTTTAAAGCCATTTTCTACAGGTGAGTTGAGGAGGGTCCTCTGGAGGACCCTGTTTACTTTGATTGACCATCAAGGTTGTTTTTTATACATTAATAGATTTTTGTAGGTTTATTATTATTCGTTTTTAGGTTTTTATTTTCTGTCTTATTCTCGGTAGAAGGATTGTTACGCTTCACCCAGGTACTATCTTTCTGACTTACCTCTTTATTCCTCTTTTTACTTATCTATTGGTACTGCTATTTATTTTGAAACATTGAGGACATTGTTTGATTTAAGTTTGGAGGTAAGGGAGAAATTTTTTAGTGCAATAATTAAATTTCAAAATTCATAAACTTGTGAACAATTCAGGATGACACTAACCATTCTAAGTAGATGTAAACTTAGCTCTTTTTCTATAGGAATTGGTGTGCCCAGTTAAATGGTTTATTCATAAAAGGATAGAGTTCAGGTGTTAGAAATAACATGATAGTCGTCATCATATCTCGGAGTCTATCTCGACCATATCACCTTCCGTTTTTTTTTTTGTTGTTTTGTATTTCTCTAAGTGATTTGGTGGGGACCAATATCGAATTGTTATCTCCGCCAGGATGGAGTAGAATGTTTGAGATCAAGCCTTATTATTGTATTTTATTTAGATCATTATTTAAATATTTTTTTAGTATTGACACTTGATAGCAATATGTGTGTGTTATCCCTGTCTCCGTCGCCTAAGAAAGCGTGGAACGCAGGATCCATGAGAACCATGAGAACTATCATGTAAGATGCTGATAAGGAGCATGCGCTTGGATTCATTTAGTCCAATCATGGTGTCAGTACATTTAATAAAATAATAAATAATTATTTTATTTTTAATAAATCGATCACTGGGACCGTTGTATATACCAGCTGAGTCGATATTAGTATAAAGAGTAAGACCAGTGGGAGTGTATCTCAATCTATTAGGATTCATCCTATCACTGACCTTCAGACAGATATGGGAAACACCGTTCACCTTAGTCAACATGCGCAAACTTCATCATCTCCATATCCATCTTCTAAATCTTTTCATGTGATTGAACTTTGATAGATTCTGAGTATCGTGGTTGAACGACTATCTAAGTAGACCTTTGTTTTCTTATATATGAATTTTAGTATGCTGAGTGCAAACTCGTGTACAACAATTGGACTCATAAATGGTAATGATTCCCATAGCCGAAGAATTTAGTATGCCAACTAAATAAACTTGTTTAGTGCTTACCCTAAATCATTCACAGGTACCTAGGGTTTGGAGTAGAAGGTTTTGTGGGTATACCTCTTGTAAACCCTCATGAGACGACACTCGTCCAATAGGGACACCTATGGGTTTAAAGGCTTGTGCACAAGCTAAGTGCAATCTCGATGCCTGCAAAAGTGAGTTAGGGTTGTTATTTTATTTTTAGATTAGATTTGTTCGAGGACTAGCAAATAATAAGTTTGGAGGTATTTGATAGACACATTTTTGTATCTAAATTGTTTTCAATTATATATTTTGTTAGTGTTCAATTGTATAGTTATTTTTTTTTTTATGTGTTGTAGATATTTTTGGGATATAAAATTTTGTGGAAAATTGGCTCAAAAAGTTGATAAAGGCACCCAGAAAAATTAATAAAGGCACTCAGAGAATTGATAAAGGCACCCACCATATGGATTAGGGGCACCCTTTATTTTGTTTTTGAATCCAAAATTGGCGGGAAAATATTTTCTACACGTGAAGATTATCTGAGTTGTGTTTGAGCGAGTTTCATGGGATTGAACAAGTTTCTTTTATCTAAAAGTGAAGAAGCCATCAAAAGAGGATCAACACATGTTAAATACAAGAGTTTAAGGCCGTAAATAGTGGCTGGAAAATTTGAAATTGAGCGAAAAAGAGAATTCTTATTTGTTTCGGAGTTATATGATTTCTAGTCTGTTTTGGATTGTTTCTTTGGGTCCTTATTGGTTAATAAGGGTCATTAGGTTTACTAATCCTATAAATAGCAAAGATATGGAAGAAAAAATCGTTCAGATTGAGCCAGAAAAATTCAGAGAAATTCTCGTGAGGAAGAAGAAGAAGAACACATATCACAAACGCAAAATATTGTTTAAACCCGTTACCTATTCCTTTCTCTCTACTGCACCCTGAATCAGCCGTATACCTGCAGTTGCCTTCCATCTTCTACCACTACAGAGAACACAATTTGCAACAGTTATAACCGTATCAAATCTTTTGTGTTATTTTTATTTCTTCCTTGTAAACACTTTTTGAGTTATGAACAATTATTTTATGAGTGTTTTCAACATGGGGAGTTAAAACCTATTGCAGAGGCGGCGAAGGAAGCCATTTTCCAATAATAAAGTGGTATATTTCTTTTAATTAATTTTTGCATTTCTTTTTATGATTTTTACATTGATTTAAAATTGATTAAATGATTTTTATTAACTAGATGTGACTTCGTTTGTGGTTCATGCTTAGTCTAGAGCTCTTGATGTGTCATGCTTGTGATTTACAACTATTATTTTGAAAATCTACTTCTGGCAATATTTTAGAATCAAATTGAATGAACGAATTGCAAAAATTATTATTGTTAATTGAATCACTTAAAAATTGATTAATGGTGAAATCCTTAATCTCAGTTCTTTCCATAATCTTAAATCAATTTTAATTTAATCTTCATTATTTTTAGTATTAAAAATTAGGTTTAAAAATCAAATCTTCACAAATCTTAGAGTTTGAATCCTTTTACCACTATTTCTAAAACACATCAATACATAAGGAGTCAAAATGACCATTGTGTATACTTCAAGAATCTACGTGATGGGTTATTCATATATTTTTCTTGCATGTCGATGATATTCTGATAGCATCAAATAACAAGAAAAGGATTAATAATTTGAAGCTCAAATTTTTAACTGAGTTTGAGATGAAAAATCTAGGAGAAGCTAAAAAGATTCTTGGTATGGAGATTCAGCGTGATAGAGAGAATGGTAAGGTTTGTTTGTTTCATAAGGAATATTTGAAGAAAGTATTACAGAAAAATTTGGTGTTTGCGAAGG
>JAJJMC010005883.1:0-5000 GCA_023531435.1 Papaver californicum
TTTTCGGGCGCTGCCGAAAAGAAAAAAGAGTAGAAGTATAAATAAACAGTTAGGGAGTAAAACGGGCCTTTTTGTGGGGATAGAGGGACTTGAACCCTCACGATTTATAAAGTCGACGGATTTTCCTCTTACTATAAATTTCATTGTTGTCTGTATTGATATTGACATGTAGAACGGGACTCTATCTTTATTCTCGTCCGATTAATCAGTTCGTCAAAAGATATATCAGACTATGGAGTGAGTGGTTTGATCACTGAATATTCGATTCTTCCTTCAACTTGGAATAGATTCACAAAAATGATTCCTTTTTTTTTATGTAAAAAAAATTTTAGGGCGGCATTCATAGAATCTTTGATATTTCAGTACGTATACGTACGTCTCGTATATAGGTTTATCCCCCATTCTTTATGGAGTTTAAATTCAAATTGAATAGAAGGATTCCTCTACCAACGCAGTCAACTCCATTCATTAGAACAGCTTCCATTGAGTCTCTGCACCTATCCTTTTTTTATTCTCGCTTTCAGAAACCCCTTAATTTATTTTCTGAAAACAGGATTTGGCTCAGGATTGCCCATTTTTAATTCCAGGGTTTCTCTGAATTTGAAAGTTATCACTTAGTAGGTTTCCATACCAAGGCTCAATCCAATCAAGTCCGTAGCGTCTACCGATTTCGCCATATCCCCTTTTTAGTTTGAGCCGAAGATCTGGCCGGGATGCCATCCCTTTCTTTTTTTCGTTCATGCTGGAACCGTTAACCGTTGAATTCATTAGATACAGCTTATCTATCTAAAAGGTTTCTCTCTTTACTCCTCTTTGATTTCTTTTTTATCTACCCCTTTTTCTCTATTGAAGGACCTACATTTGGTTTAATCAGAAATGATTCTATCATTGATGTATCCGCAATTCAATATGGATGGATATATATCACATATATATTCCTCTCTTCCTCTCACTTTTCCCGCCCGATTTTAAATACTTGAACGTTCGATTCTTTTTTTAGAATGCCATATTTTTCTTAATTTCTAATAATTTAGAATTAAGATATTGATAATCATATTCATATAAATTATAAATATAAAAGAGAATTATGGAAAAGAAAAAATGTAGAATTTCTTCCCATTGAAAATTTTGATATCATATATCACTCTATTTATCGTTATATTAATTCTTATGTTATATTATATTGTTATAGAATACCATTCTATTCAGTATTCATTTTTTCTCTATTCATATTCATTATCGATTTTGAATAGCTAAGAGCTAAGTAGTTGACTGAATTCCTATGCACAACACAATTTCTGTTATGTGAGCCCGCTTAGCTCAGAGGTTAGAGCATCGCATTTGTAATGCGATGGTCATCGGTTCGATTCCGATAGCCGGCTTTTCTCTCTTTGTTCCATTTTATACTTTATTACATGATTAATAATGTCTGGTTGAACTCAAGGTATATTGAAAATACTTTTTTCCTTTTCTCAAAAATAGTGGATCTATTATGTCGTAAGAACTTCCAACTATGAATAAAAAACGGATTCGAGCGGTTGGTTAGATCTCTACAGAACAAATTAGGACAAAGTCTCCTTACCTTGCTATATATACAAAAGAGTCTGAATATTGATACAATTCATCTCATTCTTCTTTGTAGTACAGTACTTAACTTCAGTATATTTTTTTCGTTTATCGTTTAGTTCAGTCTTAATTTAGGTTTATTCTGTAAATAAAAAAGGAGTTTTTATGTCTCGTTACCGAGGGCCTCGTTTCAAAAAAATACGCCGTCTGGGGGCTTTACCGGGACTAACTAGTAAACGGCCTAAAGCCGGAAATGATCTTAGAAATCAATCGCGTTCTGGGAAAAAGTCTCAATATCGTATTCGTCTAGAAGAAAAACAAAAATTGCGGTTTCATTATGGTCTGACAGAGCGACAATTACTTAAATATGTTCGTATCGCCGGAAAAGCCAAAGGGTCAACTGGTCAGGTTTTACTACAATTACTTGAAATGCGTTTGGATAACATACTTTTTCGATTGGGTATGGCTTCGACCATTCCTGGAGCTCGGCAATTAGTTAACCATAGACATATTTTAGTTAATGGCCATATAGTAGATATACCAAGTTATCGCTGCAAACCCCGAGATATTATTACGACGAGGGATGAACAAAAATCCAAAGCTCTGATTCAAAATTATCTTGATTCATCCTCCCATGAAGAATTGCCAAAACATTTGACTCTTCACTCATCCCAATATAAAGGGTTAGTCAATCAAATAATAGATAGTAAGTGGGTCGGCTTGAAAATAAACGAGTTGCTAGTCGTAGAATATTATTCCCGTCAGACTTGAACCTAACTCAAATAGCAAGGCAAGGATTCGGAGAATTTTTCCCCCTTTTCGCCGAAGTAAATTGACCGAAGCTAAGGGGTTTGATCCGGATATTTTTCCCATTCATGTATCATAAATGGATCCGCGGGGATTTTTTTATGTCTTGGCGACCCTTTAATCAGTATTTTTCGTACCACCCCAATTAGGAATATAGAATTCATTTCAAAGAAAGGTCTACCTCGTGGAATAATCCTATTCCTTGTTATTTGATCCATTGTGGTCAATAACGCTCTTGAATTAGGCAAAGATAAGGAAAGAGAGGGATTCGAACCCTCGGTAAACAAAAGCCTACATAGCAGTTCCAATGCTACGCCTTCAACCACTCGGCCATCTCTCCTACAAAATTTTATGATTATGACCCAGAAATCGGGTGAATAGCGAGCCATTCATATTTATTTTTGCAATATAGGTACGACTAACCGATTATAACAATTCGAAATATGAAAATGGATGGGATTTTGGTCATAGAATTATTATTCTATTCTTTTTCCTTCTTTGAATCATAATCTGTAGGAAATATTAATTGAATGTTTAGAACGAGTCTTTTTTTATGTTATTTCGTCCTGTACAATTCCTTTGTTTGTGGGATTCTTTTCCCATGCGAGGTAATGAGAAGAATTATAGAATGGATTGCGAACTATGCCTAGATCACGGATAAATGGAAATTTTATTGATAAGACCTCTTCAATTGTGGCCAATATCTTATTACGCATAATTCCGACAACTTCCGGAGAAAAAGAGGCATTTACCTATTATAGAGATGGTGTGATTTGATTCTATTTAGTGTTCTCCGTCTTACGAGTAAAGGCACGCAGGGTTGGATTCGGTATAAAACGAAAGGCGTTTATTGAAATAAATCTGCAAAAAATCTACGCTTCTTGAAGGTGAAGTTTGGAAATAGAACAATTCCTTCTATTGTGTATCCCCGATTGATGCAGCCTCAGATACTTCAATTTTCTAATCTAGTATTGAACGAAAGGTTACACCTATAGGTTCTTCTGTATTAGAGGTCCATCCTACTCCATCAGTACCAA
Organism: Papaver californicum; assembly: GCA_023531435.1. NCBI lineage: Eukaryota > Viridiplantae > Streptophyta > Magnoliopsida > Ranunculales > Papaveraceae > Papaver > Papaver californicum. The sequence goes on from JAJJMC010005883.1 coordinate 3,411, forward strand.
TAGGCGGCATAGGGGAAGAAGCACTACACCTAGGAATCAACAAAAAAAACTTTGTTATAAATTATCCCTTTCCTTATCGGGATCGGAACTAACAAGAATGGTTGGGACAACAAACATCCATCTCGTTTGTACTTTGGATACCTATATAACCATCAAAGACTGTTGAAGTGACTAATTCCTGGAAATAGGGGGCGTTGAGGACAAAGAAATTGTTGGAGTAACCTTTTCTATCTAGCAACAACACGATTAGTGTTAAGAAAAGACCTCTTGCAGGAAGGCTGGCTAGAGATTTCTTGTAAAAACACTAGTCCCTGTCAGTTCATAATGAGAATATTTCAATATTCTTTTGGTTCCATGGATTATTATCATTCATTATGCACAGAAGGGAGGAGCCGTATGAGATGAAAATCTCACGTACGGTTCTGAAACGGGGATTCTTTGAATAGAATGAACGACCGTAACGGATGTCAGCTCAATCCGAAGGAAATTATGCGGAAGCTTTACAGAATTATTATGAAGCTATGAGACTAGAAATTGATCCCTATGATCGAAGTTATATACTGTATAACATAGGCCTTATCCACACAAGTAACGGAGAACATACAAAAGCTTTGGAATATTATTTCCGGGCACTAGAACGAAATCCATTCTTACCACAAGCTTTTAATAATATGGCCGTGATCTGTCATTACGTGCGACTATCTCCACTATAGAAAGAGGGAAAGAAAGATAAAATACGCTAGTAAATACTAGAGGATAGGCTTTCTACATATGTATCGTACAAAGCAACGATTTTTATTAGCTGTAGCAAAGAAAGATACTTCATAAAAGCCAAAAAATGAAGAAATGAATATGCCTATAATACTATATTCTATGGATAGATAAAAGATCTAATTGATAGGGGAAGCGCCGTAAAGATCAATTAGTGAGATTTTGGGTCGATACAATAAGAAAAAACTGCTTACTTATGTCATGATATGAGATATAAGTTAGGAATCAACTTATGTAATAGGGTTGATCCACTAAGGTATTGAGCAGCGGTGTAGCATCAGATCCCAAAGATAGTAAGTCCTTTCTTTCTTAGAGAGGAAAGTCTTTTTCAAAGATTCTATATGAAAATGAAACGGAGATAGTTACCTTTCAGAAAAAGATAACTATAGTGGGGTTCATTTTTCTGAAGGTAGGAGAAAAGATAAAACTTATTTTGAATCAAAATGAAAGTTTAAAACTTATGTAAATGTAATTAACCCCTTCTGGTTAACCCGAGAAACAAAAATGGGATAGATTTATGAAAAATCTTATTTAGTTAGATAGGGTCGATTAAGATAAGATGGGACACCAAAATAATTTATTGCTGAGCCGTATGAGGTAGGAAACTCTCAAGTACGGTTCTAAGGGAAGGAATCGACCCACCTATTCCGACCGAGGAGAACAGGCCATTCGGCAGGGAGATTCTGAAATTGCGGAAGCTTGGTCCGATCAAGCTGCGGAGTATTGGAAACAAGCTATAGCGCTTACTCCAGGTAATTATATTGAAGCGCATAATTGGTTGAAGATCACGCGGCGGTTTGAATAAGAACACTCTTTTTA
>JAJJMC010005883.1:15000-16017 GCA_023531435.1 Papaver californicum
AAGAAAATTTTCCGATTTAGCATTTCAATGAATCTTGACTACTTCAATTGGGTTACTCTATTCGCCATTCTAACGTCGGAGCTTTAAAGACAAGAACACAAAAGCCAAATCGCATTTGCCAAGGAAATAAGTAACCAAGATCGTCGATCTTCACATTTTTTTTTTGTTTTATCAACCAATGTTCATAAGAAATGCCAGAATGCAATGCATTGTAAGATACTGTATGATGTTCATGAAAATGCAGTTTAACCAATGTACCTTTCTCTCCTTTTTTGGTCTTTTTAGATCATAGTTTTCATTAACAGCAAGTTACAAAAGAAACGGTTCTTCAACACCAACCTGAAGAAGAAACCACAAAAGCAAAAAGCGAAACAAACTGACAATTGCGGAAATATCAAAAAAAAAAAAAAGAAAAAGAAGCTAAGGTGCCATTAGTAGATGCAACACAAACAATTTCTGTAAAACACACACTAAAAGATCACTTTAAGCATACCAATGAAGATAGGAAAGATGATTTGTCAATTGAATTCTTAATAGCAGCGCAAAGGTTCAAACCGCAGGACCGCCAATTGGCGTAAAGAACGAAAAATTTCAGACTTTGTAAGCAGCTAGCTATATAAAACATGCATTTTACATAAAAAAGAAGAATTGAACACAATAATGCAGAAATCCAGCGTTACATACTTGCCAAGATGTTGACTGTTGTATGCTAGCTATTGAACAGGTAAAAGACTCTCCGCGAAAGTTGATATACATGGTACAAACTTAAGATGCGGTCCTGAGGATGGGAGCCCGTTGATTTTAATCTCCGCAAAAATCTTTTTACTCCAATTGTAAGAATAATAAGAGACTTCGGGTGCAAAATCATGATCACGCCAAATTTCATTCCATCTATAAAAATATAGGATTATAAAGTCTGTTCCTGTAACTGAATGAAAACGAAGACGGCCAACCCCATACCCCAGATAGATGGGTAACTCAATTGTAAATGCGGTCCAAGTATTAGTTCTATAACCA
>JAJJMC010005896.1:0-13222 GCA_023531435.1 Papaver californicum
AGGTAAATCTAACAACCTATGTGATTAATCAGATAATTCTTTTTAAATTAATTAAAGCACAAATAATTGCCAAAGTTGGTTTTGTTATGCTAACAAACAGAGGTAAATCACAAGCATGGACTATCAAAATTAACTAACTAAGCATAATCCATCAAGCAAAAGCACAACTGTTGAAAGAAAACCGTTTTTACTATTCAAAGCTATGCAATTCTAACAATAAAAGAATTATAAATAATTATTAGAAAATAATTAAATCACATAAAATTGAGAAAATTACCTTATCCATCATCCCAGTAATTAGACTTAGCTCATGGTGGAAAAAGATTGCTCAAAAGTTGATTTCATTGCTCAAAAGGTTGATTACAAGGTGAAATATTAGTGCAACAGCCAAACAGCAACGGGTATAAACGTCACAGGAACAGGGTTCAACTGTTACAGCACGGTTCAAGCAAGAAAAGAGAGAAGAAATGGTAACAGAGAGATTTAAAATAGCAACAGTTACAACAGTTGCACTGTCTTCTTCCTCAGCAACGTTGAATGAAGAACACCGTTCACCGGGAACAGCAGCAGTAACCGGCCGGCGTCGGAACTTGAACGGAAAAAGGCAAAAATTGTTCTGGAGCTTCGTAACCTATTTCTGAGGCTTGTAAACTCTTTATATAGGCCCTGTGAATCTTCAAGGATGTTCTAATCCCATTATAACTCGGTGATTTGACGAGAATTTGATGCCAATCCAAAACAGGGATGGATTCCTGTTCCCGTCCAAATTCATGCTCCTCTGGCCCTTATCTTCAGCTTCTAGAGATTCTAATCGATTCTACTAACCTTGAATTAGATTGGGTAACTCCCAATTTGCGATGAAATCGCTAGAAAATCTGAATCGAAATTTTGCTGCCGATGAAGCTGTCCCGATGAAGCTTTGACTCGGTCAACTGACTTTGACCGAGTTGACTGGGCCGAGTTGACCCGCTGAGTTGGTCCGATCCAGCTCATCCCGATCCAAGGGTGCCCCAATCCAAAGTGTGGGTGCCTTGATCCATTTTTCCGGGTGCTTTGAACACTTTTTGAGCCAATTTTTCCATAAATCTTTATTCTTCTAATGTACCTACAAAAGCATAAAAACACGTAATAGACACAAAATCGAATACTAACTCACTAGAAATTAAGGTGCAATTTAGACACTAAAATGTGTCTATCAATTGGCTCCTGATTTCGTACTCTAGTCACAGTTGGTCTTTGTTCTCGCTGAATTACATCTTTTAAAACTTGATTTTCGGTTGCTAGTAACTCAATTCGATGGTTGCTTGCTCTTTGTTCCTTTCTTATTTCCTTTATTTCTTCTAATAGGTCCTGTATTTGTCGTGTCTTTCTTCGAGAACTCTCATGATCTGAAGAGAAATTCTGAACCACAGTATTTGACATTAATTCTTGACTTGGGGTATGATTTCCCTCAATACTTTGTTGTTGTCCTGAATCACTCCCTTCTTCTTGTCTATTTTCCAAGCCTTCATTACTATTTTGGTTCCCAGAATTCGCGTCTTGAGACATATTTTCTAGAATTTGCTGTTTCTTCACTATCTTTTGCCTTCTCGATCGTTTTCCTTCCTTGATATCTAAAAATATTTTCTTAGAAAATTAGTCAAATGAACTCTTATCTATTAAATCATAAGAGATTCTAATTATTATTTTAACTGTAAACTTTTCCTATCACAAGTCCAGCTTTTCCTTTTTCATAAAATCTTTGTTTCATATTTTTATCTATTTTATTCCTCACAAGGTATTTTTCATGTTAATAAAATATACTTATGTAAATAAGCTTTACCCTTACTTTTCACATCTTGCAAAATTAAATTTTCCCATCTTTTCTTACCAAAAATTTTTCTTTCCTGGATGATTTAGTTTTTTCATTAAATCTCTTTTTCATTTATCAGGTAGGATAAATCCTTTTTTCACTCCCTGTTTCTAGCGCCAAATTGTTTATGCCAAAAAATCCTTTCGACTAAACAACCAATCAAATTCTTGGATACCATTTACATAACTAAGATCGAGTATTAAAGAAAAATCCTTTTATTCATTTCATAAAATCATTTCTGAACAATACCATTCATCACCCAGGTTTTGCAATTTTTGGGTTTATAATCCTTACACTTTTCAATTTAAATACAGAAATCCTTACATGATACTACTATATTCCATAGATTCATACCTAAAAATATTTTCTCTCCCTTTTTCTCCTCCGCTCCCTTTTTTTCCGTCCCTTCTTTGTTGTTTGATCTCTTCTATTTATAGATCTATTTTTCTGGGTCGCTCTTTATGCAACGTGTCATTTTTTACTGCCTGGTCATCGTTCTGGATCAATTCTTCTTTGGGTCGATCCATCTTGTTTCGATGTATCTATCGTTCTTGTATTTTGTCTTTTACTTGGTGCGATCACATAGATGACAGATTGCTCCTACTTACTTCTTGATTCGATGCTTTATATGTCCGACACGTGTTTCCTTATCTTCAAAGACTTGTGTGATCTCGATCATTAAAATAATAGAGTAATTATTACAATTCACTTTCTCGATCATAAAATAATTATTACATTTGGCTTTCTCGATCATAAAATAATATAATAATAATAACTTTTTACTTTCCCGATCAGCTATCATTTAATGCTGTTTGTTTTATTCGATGCTGTTCAGCTTTCTCGATCTTATGTGTCATTCATGCAATTCATCGCTCTGATGTCAGGAAACGTCTCGTATCTTTTCGAAATTTGATATCTTTAATAGTGATCCTGTGTTTCTCACCTTTTTTTAATCTGGTTGCTTCTTAACTTGATCTTCTTCCACGTGTCATGCTTCTTTAATTTACTAACAATTTGCCCCCTTCTTCTCTTTTTTACAAAATCATCCAACGGTCGATCCGAGATTTTGAAAAATAGAGAAGGACTTGTCGTTTTTAACTTTTCAGTTTCTTTCTACACGTTATCCGAGTTTTCCGCTGGCATTAACATGATTATGTCAGTTACACTTTTTCCAATGAAATCAAATCTTTTCCGATTATTTTGTTCTCCCATCTTGTGGCGGTTACTATTCTTCTTCTTTAAATATCCTGTAACTTTCTGCTATCTCTTTTTTCATTTTTAGTTATTGCACTTTGTCTTCCTTAAACTTTTCAAATCTTCCCATTACTCAGGAGCTCTGTTCTCGTTAATTGGTTTCTTCTCTACTTCAATTTGACCATTGTTAACTTCTTTTCTTCATGTAAGTAATTTTATTTTTCTTGATTCAAAATTTTCTTTTCATGGCTGAGGGTTTATCGGTGTAGTAAAAAGATTGTGATTCTCAGGTTATGTATGAATGAAAAGGCCCTTTTTTACACTGTAATTATTGCTAGGTAATTTTTTCATATATTAATTTTTTCTTTCTTTTGTTTCTTTCTGCTCAGATCTTCAATATGTCTCCAAGAAAATCTGATGCAGCCAGCAATCAAGGTGAAAACAGGAGATCAAGTAGGTCTTCTTCATCTCGATATGCTGTTTCTCGTCAAGATTTATCTCTTGCTACTCCTTCTCCTGCTGTACCTCGTACCGTACGGGATTCTTCTCCCGATGTCCCTAATGTTGCCCCCAAGAGTAAGCGATCAATGTCATCTTATAGCTATCGATCTATGGATATTGAAGAATTTAAAAGAAGACATAATCTTCAAGGATTTAAGGTTTCTTTTGTTGATTGTGCTTCCGATATGATGACCTTCGATTTGATGAGAAAATTTCAATATAGTCATCATAGATTATTAATTTCTGTTGGTGCCTTGGAAGCTGGTCTTCATCTCCCTCTGTATGAAAAGAACAACCCTTTCCAGTTCAGAGTTCTTGCTACTCGCAGCAGGGCTCCACATACTCAACTTCGATCTATCACACAGTATAATGGCAATTGGTGGCGAATTCTCGATGAATGCACCCTTCGCAGTGAGGGTCGTACCCGTCTTACCTGTTATGTTCCCGATATTTCAGAACGTGTTCATTATACGCCTGAGAATTTCCAGAATACTTATGGTGATGGTATTACTGTTAAAAATTATGTTAAATGGAGTGTGAGTCCTGTTCGCAAATGCTCCCAAGGGTTTCCTCTACTTCGAGAAGTTGATGACCCCAGAATCAAGGTAGCTCCATATACCAATGCTGACTTACCTTCGAACGAGAGAATTCGTCGAGAACATGATTATAAATGGTATCGTACCCCTATTCTGATTGAGGGACCTTGGGTATACAGTGACATTCCTATTAGTGAAATTCAGCATCTTCGCAATTGTTTCCCGAACTATTGCCCCTGGAAATTGAACTTTGATGATTATAAATTTGACTTCAAGGTTCGAAATTCTTAATTGATATCATTCTTTTTAGATATAGTGTATCGATCTTTAATGTCTTCGTTAAATGTTTTTACTTTTTTTTTTTTTTTTTAATTCCAGGTCGATCCTTCTTTGGACATCGGAATCCCCCTTCCTCCACCTGATCGCGGTATAAAAATCGTCGAGAATAGACAGATCGTCGAGAATGAACAAACGAGCGAACCCGCAGTTGAGGGTAAAGGAAAACGAAAATTAATTCTCACAGCAGAGAAGAAGCAGAAAAAGCCCAGAACTCTTGAACTCTCAACTGAGGTTGTAGGAGAGACGGCTTCAAGTTTGAATAAGGGAGAAGGAAGCTCGATTGTTGCTCTTCCATTGGATCAGTCTGATCCTATCGATGTTATTCCGGTTTCCTCGATACCAGCAGAAATTGTGGTATCGGAACGATCCGATCCTACTGTTGCACCTCCTTTTGGTATTTCATCCAATTTTTATAACATCGTTTCTCCACTACCTTTTGATTTCGTGCTTGATTCCCCTGTACCTGATAACGGTGCATTGGAAACTTTTTCTGGTCTTCCTCAAGAAGAGGGAGATGATATTGTTATTGATGAAGATATTGTTGATGTAGTGAATGAAGTAACTCATGTTGAAAAAGAGATTTCGTCGGAAAAAGATAATGCTGAAATGAATCCGATTGATGATGTGGAAAATATGATTGTTGGAGCCAACATCTCTGTTGTTGAAGAAATGAATGTTATTGATCATACTGAAAAAGAAACCTCTCCTCCTTCTAATATGATTGTTCCTGATGTTTCGATCCCTTCTGAAGTCGAAGGGACTACTGGAGTAATTCTAGAATCGATCGCACCTTCCGATGATTTGGTTCGATCTACTTCTGTTGCTGTTGAGGTCGATACTACAATTCCAAGTGTCGACCCTTCTACTCTGAAGTCCGTTTCCGATCAAATCTCTCGTGAAGGTTTTAATTTAGTTGGTGATGAAGAAGAAGCCTACAAATGGTTTCTTTCTCAGGGACTTTGGAATGTTTCAGCAGATCCTGAGAGTATCAAATCTGATTCTGGCTTCATGTCTCGATTCCGGAATTCACTTAGTGCGATTCCTTTAGATGAAACTCTGGATGCATGGTCTAAGAGTGATATTCTCGATCAAATATCTCCTGTGAAGCCTCCTCCTACCTTTAATGAAATTTTGAATGTTTCCGATAGTTCGTTATATTCACTTCCACAACAAGCTTTAGCCCAACTTCAATATGGTAATGATTGTCTATTTAGCGGTTATAAATTTTATAAGGCTCGAGCTACCATGATGGGATTAATATTTAAGAAAGAATCAGTGGATATGAAGGAAAAGAATGCTTCCTTACAACAAGCGAATGATGAATTGCAACAGCAAAATAATTTTCTTCAACAACAACTTCAACAACTTCAACAACTTCATCATCAGCATAATGATCAATATCAACAACAACAGGAACGTCTCCAAACTATTGAAGGTCATAATCAAGATCTTCAGAATCAAAATCAAGGTTTATTTTTCATTCCTTTTCAATTACTATTTTATTTACTTGATTTATATGAAACATTTAAATTTTATACTAGGTTCAGTGGAAAATATGGAGAACCTATTTAGGTTCGATCGTAGAATGGTACAATTGAATAATCATGCAAGGGAAATCTTCAAAGAGATGAATGTGGTTAGAGAAAAACTGACTCAATTGAACGATAGTTTTGATTTAACCACTTGGAGGCGTAATAAAGCAGAATCAAAATATCGAGAAGTTGTAAAATTGCTAACTCAAAAAGAATTAGAGTTTAAATCTGTTGTCAGAGGTACATTTTTGGTTTACCTAATTTTATAGTTCTTGATATCATAAAATTTGTCTAATATTTTCCTGTATTTTCAGATTTGGAGAAAAAATTTAATGAAGCTAAGGATCGAGCAATACAAGTAGAAACTGAGCTTAATACAGCGAAAGATTCAGTGAAAAACATTACTCAAGAGTTAAAGACTTCTGAATATAATGTGTCTCTTAGCGCCTCAAAAATTGAGAGTTTACATGCTCGACTATCTACTGAACTTTCCAAAATTACTGCTCGTGAACAAGAGATTGATTCATTAGCTGCACAATTAAGTGAAGAGAAAAATCAAAAATCGCGTCTTAGTGCTCAAATAGAAGCAAATCAGCAAAAGATCGAAGAGCTTCACAAAGAAATCAACTTTGGGCGTGATTTCGTTCAATGGGTCAGGCAGGATGCTAAAGCGAAAATTACAATGTCCTTCAATACTGCTTTAGATCGTGCACAATCCGATCCTTCAGTGCTTAGTAAGCGCGCTTCTGTGCCTGCAGTTCCTCCTCCAACATCTCGATCCGGTCTTCCCGATATCTGATTATGTCCTTTGTAATTTACTGTTGACTCCACTATCTTGTACTTTGTTTATCTTTCATTGATTTTCTTTTGCATCCTTTTGATATGTCTTTAATGTTATTTCCTGCACAAGAAAATGTGATTAAGTAATTCTTTTGGCTATCATATGTTTTTCTAAGTACCATGAATTGAAGTACTTTTTACCTCAAATCATGTTGTTCGAGATCCCACACATACGAAATAAACCCGGGCCAGGGGTAAGATACAGGGTTGGTCTCGAACTGTACTCTGAAAATTGATAAACCAATAATTAGGAACCCCTTCTTGATAAGAATTTCATTGTTAATAAAATTTTCTAAGGATAATGTTCACCTTTTGTATATGATTATGTCGTCAATCGCAACGATATCCAGAATATGATGTTCCTGGAGTAATTTTGAGCGCTCAAAGTATATGAAATTCCGGGATTAATGGAATTTTGATTATATTAATAATCATGACAATCTCCAAGATATGATGTTCCTGGATTCAAAGTATATGACATTCCGGGATTAATGGAATTATAATATTCTCCATGGTACGATGTTCCTGGAGTGATTATAAAAGAAATTACTGAATTAATTGTCTATGTACCTGCTTTTTGTGGTAACATTGCATTGTTATTCACAGATAGTAAAGCTTTAAATATTGTGCATTCCACGGATGCTTTAAAATTTCTCCTTGCAAATTCTGAAGATAGTACGACCCTTGTCCTGCCGACGCTTGAATCACGTATGGTCCATCCCATGTTGGTGCGAATTTTCCTGCTCTTTTGTCCCTTTGGTGTTCTGTTATTTGCCGGAGGACATATTGACCTTGGACAAAATTTCGGGATTTTACACGCTTATGGTATTCTCGAGCTAATCCCCTTTGATAATTCTCCATCTTTTGGAGTGCCACTTCTCTTTTTTCTTCCAAGTCATCCAATTTTTGTAACATGAGATCTGAATTTAGGTTTTTCTCCCATGCTTCTGTTCTGGTCGTAGGCAAAATAACCTCTGTTGGTATTACTGCTTCTGTTCCATAAGTAAGAAGATATGGTGATTCTCCAGTTGAAGCTTTTCTCGTGGTTCTATATGCCCATAATGTATTATGTAATTGTTCGCACCACTTATTATAATATCCATCCAATGTTTTCTTCAGATTTGTTGCGATTGTTTTATTTGTGGATTCTGCTTGCCCATTACTTTGTGGGTAAAAAGGTGTAGACTTATGTTTCTGAATATTATATGTTTCAAATAGCATATCGATATTCTTCCCCTGGAATTGTTTTCCATTATCAGAGACTATCGCTGCTGGAATTCCAAACCTACAAATGATATTCTCAAATAGAAATGTAAAAACATCAGTGTCTCTGATTCGCGCTAGTGCTTTTGCCTCTACCCACTTGGTGAAATAATCAGTGGCCACAATTAAGTATTTTCTTTTCTTTGTGCCTTCAGCTAATGGTCCGACTATATCAACTCCCCATTTCGCAAATGGCCATGGACTAAGTATTGAATTTAATTCCGTAGCTGGTGCTTTGATTTTCTTACCAAATCGTTGACATTCTTCGCACCTTCGAACCATTTCTTCCGAATCCTTCAACATGGAAATCCAATAATAACCCTGCATTTTGGCTTTTAATGCTAGCGATCGTCTTCCACGGTTTCCTGCATCTCCATAATGTATTTCTTTGAGAATTCGTAATCCTTCTTTTTGTGATAAACATCGAAATAATGGTCCAAGAAAAGAATGTCGATAAAGAATTCCATCTCTAAGTTGGTAACTGTTTGACTTAAGTTGAATTTTCCTTGCTTCTTTAGAATCTGTTGGTAACACTTTATTTTGTAAATATTGATGTATCGGGGCTCTCCAATCGGGCTCACTTGGTTGATCATTTTCTTGTTGCGATGTAGATGTGGCACTTTGTATGGCTGAGTCATCGATACCATCTTCCTCTATGTTATTTAACACTTGTGCTCTTATGGATGGCTCGTATATTCTCCCAATTTTTAGCGCTTTAGTATTTGGGTCATTTATCATGGACGAGATATACGCCAGTGCATCTGCATGTCGATTCTTTTCACGAGACAAATGTCGAAAAATAATATTTGGAATACAAACTGTTAAACTTTGTACAAGATTTTTGTATCGTTCCAAGTCCTCATCGACCGTTTGATATTTTAACTCGATCTGTCTAATCACCAGCTGCGAGTCACTTATGAGTCTTACATCACTTATTCCTAGTTCAATAATGAGTTTGAGAGCATGAACTACTGCTTCATATTCTACTATGTTATTTGTATGCTCTTCGAATTCAAGTCGAAATGAGTGTACCATACGTTCTCCCTTTGGTGCTGTAATCACGATACCTATTCCTGCCCCTTCTTTATTTCGCGAGCCATCAACAAAAACCTCCCTTCGTTGTGAACTATTTGAATCTAGGATATCTACTGGTTCTTCTTCTTCACACCCCGGAAGTCCTTGAATTTCATACTCTTCCTCGATTGGAAAATCTGCCAAAAAATCAGCTAGAACTTGGGATTTCTGCGCAGTTTGTATCTCATAAACAATGTTGTATTGTTCTAGCTGAGCGTTCCATTTTGCTATTCTTCCTACCTTCCCTGTATTCTTCAAAACTGATTCCAATGGAGCTTTGGTTAATATACAAACATAATGAGTGAGAAAATAAGTGCGTAACTTCTGAGTAGCAAATACCACTGACAAAATTAATTGTTCAATCTTAGTATAATTTCTTTCTGCTGAATTCAAAGTCTTGCTGATGTAGTATACAGGTTTCTCGATTTTCTCATTCGTTCGCACCATTACTCCACTGATTGCATTTTCTGTTGCTGCTATGTACAAAGTTAACATTTCTTCTGGTTCTGGTTTTTGTAATGCTGGCAACGTGGCAAGATGTAATTTTATACTTTGAAATGCTTGCTCACAACGATTGTTCCATTCAAACTTATTTTTCTTCTTAAGTACATCAAAAAAGGGTTTACATCGTTCTGATGATCTTGCAATAAATCTACTTAGTGCAGCCAAACACCCATTTAACTTCTGTACACTCTATATACTGTTTGGTGATGGCATATCCGTTATTGCTCGTATTTTTGCTGGATCAACTTGAATTCCATCTTTTGTAACCAGATATCCTAAAAATCGCCCTGATGTAACACCAAAAATACACTTTTCTGGATTTATTTTCATCTTATACTTTCGTATTGCACCAAAAATCTCAGCCAGGTTCCGCAAATGATCACCAGATAACTTGCTTTTTACTAACATGTCATCCACATAAACTTCCAAAGTTTTTCCGATCCATGGTTTGAATATTGCATCCACTAGGCGTTGATATGTCGCTCCTGCATTCTGTAGTCCAAATGGCATTCTAGTGTAACAATACAATCCTCGAGGAGTAAAGAACGATGTGTGTTCCTGATCTGCTTCTGCTAATGCTATCTGGTTGTACCCAGATTGTCCGTCCATAAATGATAACATCTCATGTCCCTCAACAGCATCTACTAACTGGTCAATGTTTGGGAGTGGATAACTATCTTTTGGACATGCCTTATTTAGATTGGTGAAATCTATACAAATTCTTACTCCACCGTTCTTCTTCGGGACAATTACCATATTAGAAATCCATGTAGGGTATCGTACCTCTCGAATGAACCCTGCATCTAAAAGTTTTGTTAATTCTTTTTCCACTGGTTCATGATATTCTGGTGCGACTTTTCGTATCCGTTGGCGAAAAGGAATTGCATCAGGATGTATTTTTAATTCATGCTGGACGATGCTGGGATCGATCCCCGGCATGTCTTCTATTCTCCAAGCGAACACATCTGTATATTCACAAAGCAATTTGACTATCTGTTGTTCCACATCTGATTTTATTAATGTCCCAATTCGCACTTGCTTGGAGCATTCTGCGGTGCCAATGTTTATGATTTTTGTTTGCTCTACTGGGGTGAAAACTGGTTTTGGAATCCCAATTGGAGTTGGGGTTCCCTTTAATTGCTACATCGCCCCTTTTTGCGGCTGGTTTTCCAAATTTTCTTGATTTTTGCTGTTCTCTCCTTTTTCACTTTCTATTTTATTTTTTGCATTTTTTTCTAGGTATTGATTTATTTCTTCTTCCTTTGCTTTAATTTTTGACTCTTTTTTCTTTTTACATTGTAAATGCTCCCGTTCTTCATTTATTCTTGTCTCTGCCATTATACAAAGTTTAGCATCTTCTTGATCACCCTTTATCTCCATCTCTTCTCGTGGTGTTGGAAATCGTAGATACTGATGATAAGTTGATACTACACCCTTTAATTGATGAACCCATCGTCTTCCAATTATAGCATTGTACGGGGATGGTGCATCCATAACACTAAATCTTGTCAGAATGTTGATCGGTCCGGCTGAAACTTCAAGATCAATTTCTCCCTTTGGCTTGGACGATATTCCATTAAATCCATAAATGACAAATCGTGAAGTGATGAGTTGATCTTCTTTGAAACCGATTTTACAAAATGTATTGTAGAACATCACATTTAATGAACTGCCCCCATCCAAGAGTATTTTCTTGACATTCCAACCAGATATCAATAACGTCAACACAAGAGGGTCATTATGCATTTCAATTTCTTGATTTACTTCTTGTGCAGAAAATGTTAATGGATGTGCCATCCAATCCTCCCATAACTCTACTTGCCTTCCTTGAACTCTAAAGGCCTCGTGGTTCCGAATTCTCTTGCACAATTTCTTGTTGATTGCTACATTCAAATCTGTATCACACTTTTCCACACATGAAATCATATTAATTGTCTGTTTGTTATATAGAATATGTATTGCTTTGCCTTCATCATATTTCTCTGATGGTTCAATTTTTTGAACAAATTCCTTCAATTCTCCAGCATCGACCATTCTTTGTACCAATGCTATAAAATTTCTACAGTTGTTTGTTGTATGCCCTTTGTAGTTATGGTACTCACAATAGTCTTTGGAATGTTGTGTATGTTCCGGTTGATTTCCCTTTGTTATTGGCCATTGAAAACCTGGTCGATTCTTCAAAATGTTGAATAACCTGAAATATGAAACATTAAGCTTGGTAAAAGTTCTTTCTCGAAATTGTTGAGCAAAATTTTTTCCATTCCCTTGTCGAGGATGTTTTAATTCTTTTGATTCAACTTTTGGAAGACATTTCCTTTTCTGTTCTGGTAATTCTTCAACTGAATTTGTTCTCCTTGTATTTCCTTGATTTTCAGAATTAATTCTCGATCCTTGATCCTGTATATCTTGGAGTCTTGCACATGTTTCTATTATTTCTCTCAATTTGCCTTCAGTTTTTGGATTATTTCGATGGATTTCAACAAAGAGCTGACTTTTCCGATCTACAATCCCCCATTTATAATGGTTTATAGCTGTCATTGGGTCTAAATCACCTATTGCTTGACATATTGAATGCCATCTAGTTGTATATGATCGGATCGATTCTTCTGGCCATGACATTAAAGAATAAAGTCTGTCCTCCCCTGAATCAATTGGTCTGTTATACATGTATGCCTCTAAAAATTTTCTGACCAGTTGTGCATAATTATTGATAGAATTTTCCGGTAATCTGTCGTACCACAATAATGCTGTTCCTGTTAATCTTGACGGAAAACATCTGCACATGATCGCTTCATGATCGTCCCATCGCGACATTACTCGGTTATAATACTTTAAGTGCGATGTTGGATCCTTGGTTCCATCGTAACATTCGAACACTGGAATATTATATTCTCTTGGTAACGATATGCGCGTTAAATGTTGCGCTAACGGTGTTCGCTTTGCTTCTTTCAATACCTCTTCTATCCTTCCCCCCTCTTTATTTTTTAATCCTTTAATTTCCTCCTTCATTTGTTCCATCGCTTCCAAACATGTTTCCCATTGGGTTCGTTGAAAGTCATTTTCCTGTTGTCTTCTTACCCGAGATGTCGATCCTGCTAACAATATTCTTTGATCTGGATTCCGCTGTTCATTTCTTGATATTTGTCTACTCGACATTGGTGATGTAATTTTAGAAAGTGGTAAATAAAGATTCGATTCTCGAACTTGTGAAGGTAATGATTTTAGAAAATAATGATTTAAACTAATTCTAGAAAATTCCAGGAGTAAGAAAAAGACTAAATAACCTAAATATGATTTTTAAATAATTTTAAACGTACCAGGAATCAGGAATAAGGTAAATCTAACAACCTATGTGATTAATCAGATAATTCTTTTTAAATTAATTAAAGCACAAATAATTGCCAAAGTTGGTTTTGTTATGCTAACAAACAGAGGTAAATCACAAGCATGGACTATCAAAATTAACTAACTAAGCATAATCCATCAAGCAAAAGCACAACTGTTGAAAGAAAACCGTTTTTACTATTCAAAGCTATGCAATTCTAACAATAAAAGAATTATAAATAATTATTAGAAAATAATTAAAT
>JAJJMC010005898.1:0-14494 GCA_023531435.1 Papaver californicum
AGTTAATAACATCCCATGGATTGCTTCTGGAATCCATTTTTTTTTTTCAAGACCAATAATTAAAATAAACAAAAATCAAAATAAATAAAGAACATACACAGATACAATACCAACATAATTTAAATATCAATTTCGTCATCTTCGTGTTTGACGAAATATTCATTGCCAGTGTACACGTGCACACATTATTTGTAAAATAAAATTGTCTTAAAATCAGGGTCATGTTACTTCAGGAACCGCGGACAGAGACATGATGTCACTTTGTTACGGGCCACTTCAGGGACCGACCGATTAAACCGAGTGAACTTCTTTTGTCCATATTGTGTCACACTGAGTTCCAACTTCAGGTGGAACAGTCTTTTTTTAATAAAAAAAAAAAAATGTACCAACATGTTCATGAATATGCTTAGAATAGTTAAACAAATAAATCATATTATTTGCTTAGAATAATAAAAAAAAAATTATTTTGCAAGATAAAAATTATATCTTAATTTCTTACCGCTAAGGAGAGCTATCGTGTTGATAACGTGTTATAAACTAAATCAAAAGATGAACTATTGCACAAAAGAAATATAGAGAGAAGAAGAGAGAATTTCTCATTACTAGATATTAGTATACATTACAAAGGAATGAGCCTCAATTTATAGGCTAATACAAGAGAGGATGATAAAGATAGCATTAACATTAGGAAATAATGGAATGCATTCTCATAACTAAGGTATTAAACCTAAGTTATTACACTAAATGTGGGGGTTACCAAGAAGTGAAAGATCTGAAGAGGTGGAAGGGGGATGATAAGGTGGTGGTGTAAGAGGGGTGTAAGAGGGGTGTAAGAATGGTGGAATCCACCAAAGGATTAATTTACAACAAATACCTCTTTTTATAAAACGGAAGTAATATTTTAGAAGTAGTTGGTTAAATCACCAACATGTCACGGCTGCTAATAGGGTTACAGATTTATTAATATGTACTGAAATCCATATAAAACAAAACACCTCGCATAAAATTATTACACCCACAAACATTCTGATGCCCCTATTAGCAATGTTGCAACATGTATGCATTGAAGTCTCATCTTCTTCCCTTTTATGATCTTTTCATTCATTCTTACGTCAACTTTGGCTGCTCCATGTGTGGAATTTTCATACCAACACCATTAAATTAGACTTATTCAAAACAGGAAAGAAGAATAAAGTTACGTGATTACGGGAGAAAGTATTTTAGTAGGCTGGTCGACCGTATTTGGGTGTTAAATAGGTCAACCGTCTCATTTAAGTTACAAATTCTATACTACTTTACAGTGGATTTTCTTTATCGTTTGTTTTCTTTTTAAATTGTATGTTTTGGAGACAAAAAGTGAATACAAGAGGTGGTTGTTTTCTTTGCATGGGTTGGCAGTGGGACTAAGTCGACAAACATAAATGGGGTTAGGAATCACGTGTAAACATACTAACCACTATTGGCTTGCCTGACTCATGCTAACTAATATTGCCGGACGGCCGACTACAAGTTTTAAGGAAAATTAAGTTTTAGAGTGATTTTGGTTGGTTCACCTGAAAAGTCACCCAAGGTTAAGGAGGCTGAGGTGATGTTCTCACTGGCGTCAAAAAAATACTAATCCAGCTTCATGCTTGTCTCAGGATTCTATTGAATTGTTTTTGAATTTAAGGTACATCAACTAATGTGTACATGTTCTTCTAAGACTTCATTGGATCAATCGGGTTCTATCAGAAAGAAAAATCAATCTTTTTTTTAGCGTTCAAAGTGTTTGTCTAATTGTTCTAATTCAATCATTTTGGTTGAGTTTTCAAATTATTTGGAGCGTATAATCGTTCAGTTGCAAAAAAAAAAAAAAAATATATCTATCCGTTCCAAAAAAAATGACGTTCGCTTTTTCAATTTGAGACAAAAAATGAAAAAAAATAAAGGTACCATTTTTCTTTGGATAGAAGTAGTATAAATTATTTGTAAGCAGGTACAGGTACACCTACCTGAACTGCTACCTGTAGAACATGAAGTTACAGCATACCTGTTCAACAAATTACCTGCACAAGACAGAGTCAAGAGTTAAGTCAGTAACAAACCATAATACTAGGAACTGCATCTGTAACATATCCATGTAACCAGGAGTTTGTTACTCCATTCTTGATGTATAAGTATCTATTCATTTTACAATGAGAAATACATCTTTACAATCACTCAACATGGTATCAGAGCACTGATCCATCATCTTTTTTTTTTTCTTTCTGCACATCATCAATGGCTGACGCAAACACCAACCAGGTACTCAATACAAACCAAGCAAATCAATCCCTTGTAAGCATCAATGTTGCAGCACAAGCTCCTTTCAAGTTAAACACCACCAATTACATATCCTGGAAACTACAGTTTAAAACACTCTTCATTGGGTATGACCTGTTAGGGTATGTTGATGGCTCTACAACCTGCCCACCCAAAACAATTACATCTGGTGAACAAACACTTACCAATCCAGCCTACACTGTGTGGAACAGACAGGATCAACTCATTCTTAATGCTATAATAGCATCTTTAACACCAAACATTATACCTTTCATTGCAAATTCAAAAACAGCAGAAGAAGCCTGGACAATCCTGGCAAACACATAAACAAACCATCCAGAGGGAGAATCAAACAACTCAAACATCAACTCAAGAATATTGAGAAAGGGTCTCTCATTGTCTCTGAATTTATGCACTTTATCAAGTCTAAAGCAGATGATCTAGCATTACTAGGAGCAAAGCTAGATGATGAAGAAATCACTGATAAAATTCTTGATGGCCTCAATGAGGACTACAAAGAACTGGTAAGGGCAGTGCAAGCCAGGGACAACAACATTCCCTTTGATGAACTACATGAAAAGCTGCTGAATTTTGAAGCATCCCTGCAGTCAATAAATCCTGAACATCATCACTTCCCAGTTACAGTCAATGCCACATCCAGATTCACCCCATCATGGCAATCATCCACAGCTCAGTCACATAGGCGTACCAACTACTTGCACCCACAGCAACATCAAAGAGTCTACAGACCCCCCAGGTCTTTTCTAGGCAGTTCACCTACTACAACACATTCCAGACCAATTAGACCATATCTTGGTCTGTGCCAGATTTGCAGGGTCCAAGGACACACTGCCAAGAACTGTCCTTCATTTAGACTTGTACCAGTGGAACAAGCAACCACTACACATCAACCCACACCATGGCAGCCACAATCAAATTCAACAGCTACCAGCCCAAGCAGTCCTGCCTGGCTACTAGACAGTGGTGCATCACATCATGTTACCAAAGACCTTGACAACTTGTCCCTGCACTCACCTTACCTGGGCCAAGATGACATCATGCTGGGAGATGGTTCTAATCTGCAAATCACACACACTGGTTCCACCTCTATACCAACTTCTACTAATATGCTTAAGTTAGACAATGTCTTGTGTGTGCCAGAAATGAAAAAAAATCTAATATCAATTTCTCAGTTTTGCAAAACTAATAATGTGTCCATTGAATTCTTACCTTGTTCCTTTCTTGTGAAGGAGCTAAGCACAGGAGCAACCTTGATGACAGGTCCAACTAAAGATGGTGTTTATGAATGGCCAGTCACACCACCAAAGTTTGCATTCTCAACTACAAAGGCCAACACTTTCTGCTGGCACCAAAAACTTGGTCACCCATCCTACACCTTGCTGAATCACATTGTGTCTACCAATAACTTGGAGCAAGTCTCAAAACAGTCTACCAATTTCTCTTGTAATGCTTGCAATTGCAATAAAAGTCACAAGATATCTTTCTCAGCTTCATCCATTGTCTCTACACATCCATTGCATATCATCTACATAGATGTCTGGACCTCACCAGTTTTATCTAAAAATGGTTACAAATACTATGTCATATTTGTTGACCATTTTACCAGATATACATGGTTCTATCCCTTAACCCACAAATCAGATGTTAAGCAAACCTTCATTAACTTCAAAGCAATCACTGAAAATTACTTCAACACAAAAATCAAAATGCTATACTCAGACAATGGTGGTGAGTACATAAGCCTAAGAACCTATCTATCCAACTCAGGCATAACCCACTTAACATCCCCTCCACACACCCCAGAACATAATGGCATCTCAGAGAGAAAACACAGACACATAGTTGAGACAGGGTTAGCACTTCTCACCCATGCTTCATTACCACTCACATACTGGCCATATGCACTATCCACTGCGGTTTACCTAATAAACAGACTGCCAACACCAGTATTACACCTACAGTCCCCCTTTCAGAAAATATTTCACACAACACCAAACTACTCAAAACTTAGAATTTTTGGTTGCCTCTGCTATCCGTGGCTAAGGCCTTACACATCCCACAAATTAGAACCAAGATCCACTCAATGCATATTTCTTGGGTACTCTCTTACCCAAAGTGCCTACCTTTGTCTTGACCCAACAACAAACAAAATATTTGTTTCCAGGCATGTCAAATTTGTAGAAACACAATTTCCCTATGCAGCATTATCCAAATCTCAACCACATCATACTCCAATCAACTACATAGATACCTGGATACCACCACCTCTACAGGTTGTACTACCCATTCAGCATGGGCCATTCATTTCATCATTGGCAGAGGACCTTCACCAAGAACTCCAGTGTGAAGCTTCAATAACAAGTGAACCAGAAGGTCCAAGCAATGGCACACCTCCCCCAGCCCATGACCGGCGAAATTCACAAAATTTCACCACGGCTACCCAGGTTACAACAACTACAGCTGATGCTCAAGCAGGACCACCTCAACAGAAAACTCACTCCATGACTACAAGAGCAAAAAATCAAATCCATAAGCCCATCCAAAAACTTAATCTTGTGGCTCAACTATCTTCCCATCATTCTTCAGAGCCCACCACAGTTTCTCAGGCCCTACAACTACCACATTGGCGTAAGCCACTATCAGAGGAGTTCAATGCTCTTGTCACAAATGGTACCTGGGAGCTAGTACCACCAGATCACACTCAAAATGTTGTTGGATGTAAGTGGATATTTCGTACAAAATACAAATCTGACGGTTCAATTGACAGGTACAAGGCAAGATTGGTCGCAAAAGGGTTTCATCAACGTCCAGGGGTTGATTACATGGACACATTCAGCCCAGTTATAAAGCCAACAACAATCAGAGTTGTTCTAAGCCTTGCTATCTCCCAAAACTGGACTTTACGCCAACTTGATGTGAACAATGCATTTCTCCAAGGTAATTTATCAGACACTGTCTTCATGCAACAACCACCTGGCTTTGTGGATCAAGACCGGCCATCATATGTGTGCAAATTGCGTAAAGCAATTTATGGCCTCAAGCAAGCACCGCGTGCTTGGTATCATGAACTGCGCACGTTTCTACTACAGTCTGGCTTCAAAAATTCCTATGCTGATACATCACTGTTTGTGCTTAACACCTCTAGTACACTAATCTATATTTTGGTGTATGTGGATGATTTGATAATCACTGGGCATAACAGTGACTCTGTCAATTTGTTTATTGCAAAGTTAGCACAGCGATTCTCAATTAAAGATCTTGGCTTCTTGTCATACTTTCTGGGAGTGGAAGCCTTACCAAACAAACATGGCATATTGCTGTCACAACGACGATACATTGTGGACATACTGACAAGAACAAAAATGCTAGGTGCAAAACCGGTTGTCACACCAATTCCAACAACACCCCATCTGACACTACACTCAGGTACGCCACTGTCAGATCCAACAGAGTACAGGAATGTAGTAGGATGCCTGCAATATCTTTTAATTACAAGGACGGATATGAGCTATGCAGTAAATAAGCTGTCTCAATACATGCATACACCAACAACATTACATTGGCAGTTTGTTAAACGACTTCTACGCTATTTGTGTGGCACAATCAATGAAGGTATTCAACTATACAGGGACTCTCCTTTAAAGTTGCATGCTTTCTCAGATCATGTTCACTTCAAGAAAGAGTTGTGTGCCTTCTCTGATGCTGACTGGGGAGGAAACAAAGATGACTTCTCTTCTACCAGTGCTTATATAGTGTATCTAGGCCGCAATCCAATATCCTGGAGCTCAAAGAAGCAAACTTCAGTGGCAAGATCCTCAACAGAAGCAGAATATAGAGCAGTGGCCAATGCAGCAGCAGAGCTAAACTGGCTTACCAACCTACTCACTGATCTGGGAACACACTTACCAAGCTGTCCGGTCATTTATTGTGACAATGTAGGAGCGACTCAACTGTGCTCCAACCCGGTGTTTCATTCTCGAATGAAACATATAGCAATTGACTTTCATTTCATCAGAGATCAAGTACAGAATGGTATGCTGCGAGTAGCTCATGTATCATCTGCAGATCAGCTAGCTGATACCCTAACAAAACCCCTTTCCAGCTCAAGATTCAAAGATCTTAAAACCAAGATTGGTCTTCTCACCCGCAGTCCATCTTGAGGGGGCATGTAAGCAGGTACAGGTACACCTACCTGAACTGCTACATGTAGAACAGGAAGTTACAGCATACCTGTTCAACAAATTACCTGCACAAGACAGAGTCAAGAGTCAAGTCAGTAACAAACCATAATACTAGGAACTGCATCTGTAACATATCCATGTAACCAGGAGTTTGTTACTCCATTCTTGCTGTATAAGTATCTATTCATTTTACAATGAGAAATACATCTTTACAATCACTCAACATTATTAACATCAGGGACGGAGCCAGCCCATGAATATGGGCTCCTAAGCCAATTTATAATAATTGGGTGTCAAAGTCTGGTTTTGGACATAACCGAAAGTACGAAACTGCAAATTGCCCAATTATTATTTGTTATGTGGAGTCATCAAATTACAAGAACTGGTAAAAATGAATGGGAGATGAGAAATGAAATATACAAGTATGAAAAGAAAAAGGAAATCTGTAACCAAATGTTAGTATATCCCGGAGCCACTTTGGCGTCAAACAAAGACGAACTTAAACGAGTTTCAAGCTTCTTTCTCTTGATATTATAAAGCTGTTAGAACGAGAAGCAGCATCGATACACATAATGTCAGCACCATGGTGCATGAACGAGATGCAGATGAAGGCTTCAGTCCAGTAAAGCCAATGTCATATGCAATACTCCCATCAGCTTTAAACAGTCCGAAATTCCTCTCGGACGTTGGCCCTGGCTTCGAGTTCTCATTAAATAATGCAAAAACGTAAGCCTTTACCGGTATCTTTGGTCTCAATGGGGTTCCTTTATTTTTCAAGAGCCGTTTACGGAGATTCTTGTTATAAGTTTTAGCGTTTTTAATTGACGCCCCGATTTCATTTGGATCTCCAGCTGATGCCCAACCGGTTTCTGATACTATGACCTCCATGTTTTCAAATCCTGCAGCAGCTAAAGCAGCGTAAGCTGCATCAACCTGCGCCTCAAACATGTTATCGTAATGGAGACTATTCTTTGGATCTACAATCCCAGGATTCTTTTCAAAGAGAGCGTAGTTAAGATCGATATGTTGAGGATCACTAATGTAAGCCAAAAATGGGTAGGCATTGATGTAAAAAGGAGAATCAATCTGTGAAAAGAACTGAAGGAGTGGTTTCATGTACTGCATAACATCCTCCTTGAAAACACATGACGATGGAGGATAAGAGTTTGCAAAAACACCCTCGGAATGTGGGGTAGATACCTTAATCAAGTTAGTTAAATCGAGCCGGTCTAGAGCACTGTAAACGTTCTTGACTGCACCCAGAAGAACTTCTGAGGTTGCAGCGTCACCACGACCCAGTATCTCATTACCCACAGATATCCCTCGAATGTGTGTGTCAGGCAGATATGGTTGCACATTATCTTTCACCCACGCCATGGCTTTATCCTCATACACGCTCATGTCTGCCAGTATTTCATTCGGAATACAAACCGATATTTCAATTCCAGAATTACTGAGAGCTTTGAGGACACTTGGTTCTGCATCATAGATTCGGACGTTCTTTATCTTTGCTGCTTTTAGAAGTGTCACAACACTCTCCGGTTGTGGGATATTGTCAGCGAGCCTTCCGTAGTTTACCCCGTATGTCCCGGTGAACGCTTGAGCTATCAAGTTCCACAGATAACAAACACAAAATCATAAGGAAAAAATTAGATAAACCCCAATTTTTAAGCATAAATAATATAATTTGAAAGGCTCCTTATTCATAGAATGTGAAACATACCTGTAAATGCAAGGATGGTGAAGAGTAGAAGGCAAAATGCGAATAGACGAGAAAAACTAGCCATTGATTTGATTGGATTGAGAGAAAATTGAGATATAATTTGTAGTAAACAGAAATGGAATCTCTGGTATTGAAGCAAAAGAATAAATAAAATTCAAGTCTTGTAGAATGCTTCATTTGGCGAAATGCCATTTTGATTAACCACATTTTCTTCCAATAGATGACTTCTCTATGGTTATGACTCCTCTTGGAATCAATACCCTACTTTCTTTTCTTCCCAAAGGAGGCACCTTTTTTGGTCTTACATTTAAGGTTTCTTCCATGATGGAAACATCAATATATACTTTTCTTGGGTAATCTTGGTATATACTTTATAGAGGTTTTATCATGCCAAACATGGCAAATGGATTGATTGAAGGAAGGAAGGTTTTGCTGACAGCCTTCTGCAGGTTTTATCGCTTGTTCGTTCTTCGCTTTCTGGGGATATATACTTTTGGATCAAGTTTAGAACCTCCTGAGAGTTTCCCCATTGTATGCAAATAGCATCACCAGGTTACACCCTGATGGCTACATTTTCATGTTAACCTGCTCTTCAACTTTACTAGGTGACAGTAAACACTATCCATTAGAGGATAGATATCATCTTTCAGTATCATACCTTTTTTTTTTGCTTAATCAATAATCTCATTAAAGCAAAAGGATGAACCAAAGAATACAAAAATCACCCAAAAGGGGCAGTAGAAAGGAAACTAAAAAGTACTCAATAAGAGCACTTATACAAAAATGAAATCATGTAAAACAAAAGTGAAACTGGTATTGAGATTCTAAGTTAGCTAAAAAGGCAGGTCTGTCTGTATGTACAATTTCCTCTCCTCTTGCCAGACCTGCACCTCTTTTTGTTAATTTATCCGCTGAGAAATTAGTCTCCCTATAGCTGTGAACAAATTGAATACTTCTCAGGCCTATATAGATTTTGTTCCACCTAGCCATCACAGACCAAGGTATTTTACCAGAAGTAAAAGTAGAGATGACTGATTTGGAGTCAGATTGTATGAGAAGATTTCTGACACCAAATATGACAGCCCATTCAGAGGCACAAATGACTGCCACAATTTTTGCAATGAAACTAGTTGCTATGCCTAAGCCTCCAGACTTAGTAAAGAGAAAAACACCCTTGTCATCTCTACTAATGAAACCATATCCAGCTGCACCAGGGTTCCCTCTGCATGCACCATCACAGCAAACTAAAATTTGCTCCTCTCTAGGTAATTGAAAGGAAATCTCCAGGATATGTTGCCTCTTGACTTGTCTTTGTTTGAGATTGAAGTTTCTAATAATATGATGATCATAACTGGTTTCCCACATAGTGCCCTTCATTCTCTCATCACAATCTTTTGTAAATTGCAGAATTCTTCTCTTAAAGTTTCCCATATTAGGTGTAGCATTCACAAAACCAATTCTATTTCTTAAAAACCACAATTCCATCATAGTAATTGAAGCTGATACCAACCAGATTTCTTTCACAGCTCTACTCTTGTTCTTTGTAAATGATATGATATCTTCATAAGTAGGATTTTTGAACAGAAACCTACCTCCCAACCATGAACATAAACATACCCAATTCCCCAGTGTTGCAGATAGAAACATGAACATAAAATATTTCCTATGGAGGGAAAAACACATGATATGTGTAGAGCTAAATGGGACAAGAGATGCAATAGTTACACTGAACATAAGGTCTGAACAAAATCCATGTTTAACCAGTAACTGGATACATCATACATACAGCAATTATAACTTACGTGCATAGCTACAAAATTAAAATCTAAGTCTCCTTGAAATGCAACAACAACAAAAAAGGGCCTAATCCATAGAGTACAGGGGTAGATCATAAAAATGTCACCATGAGCAATCAGATCAAACATCAATTTTAGACTACAATTATACGAAAGAACTCTATCAGGGATTAGGAGAGAGAGAATTAGATTTAACAGCTCACCGCAGAGGGAGCTGGAGGATTTGGTGCATCAACTCGCCCCATTTGATTCCCATGTGAAGCTTGTTTGTCCTTGATATCCCCAACAGATGGAGCCTCAGTACCATTGATCTTTTGGCTCTCTACTCCAGAGGAAACGACACCATCTTCTTTTTTAGCTTCCTCATGATTTTCACCCTCTTTATTTGCATTTGGTGGGTGTGTTTCCTCCTTTCCAATTTCTTTGCCGCCAAGAGTTTCATCCATAACAACAGCTTCTTTATCTTTCTTATCATCGATGTTCACATCTGCATCTTTTCGTACTTCAACATCTTTTTCCCCATCACCTTTTGCAACAATGGGTACATCAACATCTTTCTCCCCTTGAACTTCTGCAGGTGTTACCTCAACATCTTTCTCCCCTTGAACTTCTGCAGGTGCTACCTCAACATCTTTCTCCCTTTGAAGTTCTTCAATTTTCGGTACTTCAACATCTTTTTCTCCTTCAACATCTACAGTTACAGGAGGGACAGTTCCTGTATCATCCTTCATGATTTCTTCAGCAATATCTTGAATTTTCATTTCCTTCGGCACTTCTGGTTCGATGTTATTCTCACTTTGATTTCCTTTAGCAGCCTTCTCTTTCTCTACTTCTGTTTTATCTTCCTCAGTTACTTCTTTATCTTGCATGATAACATCTTTGTTCTCTTCGGCATCTTTATGAACAACTTCTGCTTCTTTATTATCCTTCCTAAAACTTGATGATTTCTTACTCCGTTTCCTTGTAGGTGTCTCAATTTCAGGAGGTGAAATTGCCTTTACCTTCTCACTGATCCTCACGGATCTCCTTGGAGTTTCACCAGTTCCCCAATCAAACTCTGATAACGCAGGACCGCCAGGGTGTGACTTGAGGTATTGTTCCAGCTGTTTTCTGCTGCTGAATTCCTCGCCAGTTGGAGCAGTGAATACGATCTCATTCTTCTTAGGTGTCCCTCCTCCTTTCTTCAGAATGAACTGCAAAAACTAGAGAAACAGAGTCTTAAACTACAACACAGTTTTGGTCCTTAACCTACTTTACAGTACACATAAACTGGTTAGGGCAGAGCTCACGATTATTCAGATATGAATGATACGTTGTATGAAATTAAAATGGCATGTCGGCGATGACAAATGGTGCTCCACAGTTCTATTCATTTATCCATAGTTTAAGCTTACCTACCTAGAAAAAACATTCCTATCAATCTACCAATAGCGGTGCACCTAAAGTTACTTAATAATACAGCCGTTCATACTTCATAACCCAGCATGTCCTTGCCTCCCACAAATAGGGAAGGGTCCTTCAGAGGTAATTGGAAACAAAAGAAAGGATTGGCAAATTTACGTTACATCGACATTTAAGTCGCACATGTTACAAAACATTGGTTACAATTTTCGTGCTATTTTATCCAAAATAATGACTTACAAAACTAGGTTGAAGGTTGCAAGCTAGTAAACCAACTTTTTCATTTAACTAGAACTCTCTTTAATAGATGTTTTCTTAGAGGTTGGAATACTACATCTTCGTACTTCTAAACTTGAGACAGTAGCCCAAATAATTTTTATTTTTTCATCCCCCAGACCAACTCTTAACAAAAGCAAAGAGTCCAGAGTCTCCAGACTCGAGATGCTCATGGAAAGCCTACTTCATGACACCTATATACCCAAATCAGATGTCTTATACTCTCCTATGTATATAGACAAAATTTGATTCAAAACTGTAACTTTACTAGCTTCAAGAGAGGTGGAGTGAAGAAACTTGTGATGGAACAACATATTAAGCCAAGGTGACAACAAGAAACACACGGATAAACTGTGCCGATTTCCACAGTACATGACAAAAGTTGCCCATTAATTAATAATCAATTTCCTAAACAAAGCAAATTTCAAGACATAAAAAACACAGCCAAGCATAACTCATTTAGGAAGCAATTTTAGAAAATTGATGTTATCTTTAGACACGTGTTTCGCATAATGTTAAAAGAAAAGTATATTCCAAGATCAAAAATACCACCACATATAATTTGCCCCTTTTTTACCTACAAACCCTAGAAATAAACCCATTTATGATTCAACAATAGAAGTAGCGAACATCAAGAAAAACCCTTTGAAAACAACAATTTTTACCAAAAAAAAAAACACATCTCAGCTAAAATTGCAAAAGAGACATTTGATATCCGCAAACCCTAACACAGGAAATTCAAACAACTCAACTAAACTAACCTAAATTTTCATAATACTGTACAAAACAAGCACAGTTGACCAAAGAAACAAGAAATTAAACTCACTAGCTCTTAACAATTAGTAAAGAAACATAACAATACACAACCAAAATTAGAAAAAAAAAAAAAAAAAAGGAAGTACCTTTTTGTTCCAACCAGCAGGAGCAGGAAGTTCAATAGAAACAACTTCATCCTGACTTTCTTTCTCCACTGTACTAATAGTAGTAGTCGCCATACTTCAACCCCTTTCAAACAAACAATCAAAAACAGCAAAATTCAGCACACAATTAGAAGAAATCCCTCTTTTTCTCTGTAAAATACTACACACTCAGTAAATAAGTGAGAAAGAGACTGTGAGAGACGGAGAAGAAGAAGAAAATAAGTATTTTATTTATTTTTTGTTTGTCATAAAATTAAAAAAAAAAAAAAATTGGTTCAAACTTCAAACCGTTGGTTCTTCTTGGTTTTCTGCTTCTTCTGCTTTAGGTGGTGAGTTGAGAACAAAGAGGTAAATAAATAAACAGTTTTTTTAAGCACCAAAATTAATACTTCTACCGAAGAGAAAGAAAGTCTTTCGGTGACATCAATCCTTTTCTCCTGTCTCTATCTGCTCTTACTGTGAGGGGTTTTGTGGCAGCAAAAGGCATCTTACTGCTTGACACGTAAAAGTAGTGGGGGGGGTACGGTAACGGTTAGTTATGGATAACGTTACAGTGAGTCCAGTTACTCACTTTTTTGTCTTGTTTCTAGGAAGGAAGGAAGGAAGGAAGGACTCTTAACCCAAATCATACTCTCTCTTTTCTTGCTTCTGTTTTTTAAAGTCAATTTGTGTTAGATTTTTTTACTTTTCACCACTCATGTGTTAACTGTTTTGTATCATTTTAGTATCATGTGCAACTGCTATTGTATCTTTGGTGGCAATGATTTCTTCTTCTTTTTTTCTTTTCTTTTGGACATTGGCTGCAGTTTATATGACATGAGGCAAAGAAAAAAGAAAAAAAGAGTCCGAATTTGGGCACATTCTCTAACGAATGTGTATGTTACATTTCAATCTCCACAATTAATTTACTTATTAACACTATAATATGAAGCAACACTTTTTCTTCTCTTTTGTTAGGCGATTTCAGACGCTGGCGAGCTAGTTAAAATACTAAGCAGTAATAGTTTAGTTATTAAGTTAGGCTTTTATTGTTTTCTAGTTAAAATCTAGCAATTTGGTTACGCCTTTATGACGTTCCTATTTGCACTTTCAAGTGTTTCTAATCTGGCTGTAATGGCTATTCTATTTTGGTTAATAGGGTTTTTAAGTACATAGGCAAGGAGCTCCGGTTGTTGGAGTATGTTATTTTCCAGTCAAGAAATGGGCAAAGTACACCTATAATTAAGTATCTTTCTCAACAAGAAGATTTATCAAATGGTCAGACTACGTCGTGAAGACCATCCCTCATCCGATTTCATCAAATCTATCATATTTGTAATTTGTCGGTTTCCTGTATTCCTTAGCTTTCTCTTGTCCGAATACTTGGCTATGTACGGTTTCCAGTATTCCTTAGCTTTCTCTTGTCAGAATACTCGGCTATGTACTCATTGCGATACAGGTTCCTGATGTACTTAAAATCTCTGTATCTTTGGATTGGCTATTAATGGATTGGAGTTTTTTTTTAAAAAACAAAAAACTTTACAATTAATTTAACTTTGTGAGTTATATAACGGGTCGAGATTCTAACATGGATGGTAATGGGATCATCAGTTAACCACTCAACCAATCAAATAATTATGTTAAATATAACCTCTGTAGAAGAGTGTGCACAAATTTATGATAAATATAAAGTGTCGTCATTCTATGGTCCATATCTAGTTATGCAGATTGATGTATATCTTAGAATGTGCTCGTTTGTCATTTATAAATAGCCAAAAACAAAAAACAAACCATTAAGCCAAGTCTTATGCACCATATCAAATGAGTTAGTTTGTCCATCCAGGTGACTGGACAAACAGGGTGAGCCACTATGGGAAAGGCTCTAAGCGGTTAGCT
>JAJJMC010005898.1:14894-25650 GCA_023531435.1 Papaver californicum
CAATTAGGTATTTCAACATGAAGCAAATGGCTTTGAGAAAGGATGTGGAACGGGATTTTGGAATTCTTAAGCAGAAGTTCGTTATAGTTTGTGGACCCTATCGTGGTTTAAGTGCTCGTGAAATGCATAAGACTATACGTACGTGCATCATTCTGCATAACATGGTCATCCAAGAAACACGGCATGATAAGAATTAGACTAACCACTGTGATGAAGATTTGAGGCCTGAGGTTATACCAATGCATGGGGTACCTGCAAGTAACTATAATCAAATGGAAAATCACATTCAAGACGCAAATTTGTACGACAGGTTCAGACGAAATTTGACTGCGAATCTTCGGGGCGAGTTTGGCAGAGCGGGAGGTCGTATGTACTAGTTTCAAGTAGTAGTTTATTTATAAGTTAGTTTGTTGTTTTAAATTTTAATGTTATGTACTAGTTTTTACTTTCAAGTGATTTATTAAAAGTTTTAACTTAGCCATTGGAAAAAATATTGTCGTTGCCCTCTCAACTCATCTTCTTTCTTATATATATATATATCTCTACACCTCCCAAAGATAAATCACACCTCCCACAAAACTTTATACATACTCTCTCTCACTCACTCACTCTAATTTCATCTCCTCTAATCTAACTCTGATTTCCTAACATATGGCTTAAGCTAAGTTCACTCAGGAGAAAACTTATCACTTTGCAGAAACTATGTAGTGTGCTATCCGTCCAGAGGTGCAGAACGACGACGAAACGGTATTCCTAGCTTTAGTTATTGGACAAGAATTCATGAAAACTTTTACGCTGACACTGGTAACCCTTATAACCGTAATATAGCTCAATTGTTTGTAAGACTTCAAAAAATAAAGCGACGAGTATTAGAATTTATAGTTTTAGTTCGGATTGTCAATCGATGTCGTCTTAGAGGGAAACCGGTAATGAGATTGGTGTGAGAGATTTCAGTGAATGGCGAATATGGAAAGGAAAGAATTTCAAATACGAAGCTTGTTTCCACATCTTTAAGGAGTTCCTCATTACCCGTTTGAATTATTAATTTGTATGCACTGTTAAGTTGTTTGCATTGTATCCATTTCCTTTATGTAACTATTTCGAGTAATGAAAAAAAGATAACTTCATTGAACTAACTAGCTATTCTATTTCAAATAATAACTAACTATTACATCTTAATAATAACAATTAAGAAAAATACATCTTAATTAATCTAACTGAATAACTACTACATTAATCAAGGACTTGAATCTCAGCATCATCTTCATAATCGTCCTCATCATCTTCTTTATACTCAACTGGGATTTGAGGTTGATTTTGTTCTTCTAATGCCTTCCTTTTTAACTTGTTACATTCCAGCTGCCATAATGAGGTGTCCATAGAAAGAATCTTATTCTTGTCATAATGGCTAACAAATTACTCTTGAGAAAGGCGGTTTTTTCTCAACTTCCTATTTGTGACTTTCCGGGTCAAAGGATCTATGTTTCTCAGTTGTCCGTTGTTGAGTCATAAACTCGGTCATGTTAAAATTTT
The DNA here is from genome assembly GCA_023531435.1 of Papaver californicum. Classification (NCBI taxonomy): domain Eukaryota; kingdom Viridiplantae; phylum Streptophyta; class Magnoliopsida; order Ranunculales; family Papaveraceae; genus Papaver; species Papaver californicum. The sequence continues at coordinate 16,428 of JAJJMC010005898.1, forward strand.
CAGACCCTCCTCCTTCTTGGGCTAATTTTCTTGCTTGTTTTGTTGCTGCTCTTCCTAAACCTTTTCGTTTCTCGGTATTAGCTGCATTGAAATCAAAATTAGGGAGTGGTGGTAGGCCACTCGGTGAAGACAATGGTAAACCGGGACTTGAAGTTGATGTAGAGGAACCACCAATGTCGTATGGTGGCCTTATAGGAACTTGCTGCATATTTGCTAAAATTGCATAATTAAATTTGGGCAAATCTTTTACGATGTCATAACAGCCTTCGAGTTCAAATTGTCCACCGTTTCTTAGGTGTCATTCCCTCCGACACCTTTTTTCCATAATCGATGGTGATTCACCACTTGGTGGTGGATTACGAGCACATTGTTGGACATGAGCAACATAGAGGTTCAATTTTTTACTCATTTTAGTGAAGCGAGTACACAAAACTCCTGGATCATGTGAATTGACGTTCATGGTTTCCTCTTTAAACCCCGCAAGTATGCGGCCCCACAAGGTGGTGCCTGTTTGAGAACAACCATTGATGTTATCGAGTGTGCAACGAACATAATTTCTGCAAATACTTTCATCTTCGGCAATTGTAAAACTTGTACCACGAACTTTTTTAGCAGGAGCATCCAGTTTGCAGAAAAAAATTGACAGAGTTTTGTTTTAGATTAAAATGAGGAGAGTTTTGATTTAGATTAACGCAAATGTGTGTGAGGGATTGAGGTGTAGAGAAGGTGTGAATTGAATTGAGTTTGAAATTGGGTATTTATAAAAGTTCCAGCCAGAACCATTGGACGAGATAAGCGATAAGCGGCATAGTCTTAGTTGAGCGCGACAAAGACTATGTCGCGCATAGGGGTGTCAACGGTATCTATCGGAACAGATATTGTCAATTATGTATCTGTATCCGATAAGAATATCCGGATATCCGCATCCGATAATTATCCGACGGATATCCAAAATTGACATTCGTATCCGTTCCGTTAAGATTAACGGATATCCGGTAGTATCCGATAATTATCCAAAAGACTACATTTTACATAAAAAAACACTTAATTTTCTTGTCATTTTTTCTTTTCGTGATTCTATAATCATAACACAAAATTAATTTTGATGAAGTTGTCATTCCTTCGATTTTTTTAATCAAAATCATCAATGCATGTCAAAAATAAGATATATCTTAACTTATAATAATAATTTTTATATATGTATTTATGTTATCGGATGTTGGATAATTATCCTATAGGATATTGGCGATTCCTTATCCATATCCGATAAGGAAAATTATCCGATATAATATCCATATCAGGTATCCGATATCCAAAATTTTGAATAATATCCTAAATTTTCGGTAGGACTCAGACGGATGTCGGATATTCAGTTATCCATTGACAAGCCTAGCCGCGCAATACATCTCCTCAAATCAGAGCATTTGAAAGATCATTTTGATCATTTACTACCGCCATAGGACTTGGCCTTAGAACCTTCTATTCATTCTCTTGAGATTATCATTTTCTATGTAACTCTAGACAGATTATAGAACATAGCACCATGGTCCATGGACGCAAGTCTCGTTACTGGTCTGCTTGTAAACTTTGTGTTTTTTAAAAAAAAAAAGAATAATAATCTAGAGTGACATTTAATCTCGAAGGAAGAACTTTTTAGTTACAAAATAAGTCCGAGGGTAACAAATTACATTCCCTTCGGATAACAAAAGTGATCAAAAAGGTTAGGACCGTTAGGTGCCACGGCATGGCCCATTATCACCATGCTAAGCATCCCATTAGGAGACATCAATTGCTGCACTAGAACTGCAACAATATTGGAGAATAAGACATGTGATACTGAATTTAACGGAAGGATAAGAACATTTCAAAAATAATAACATCCTTTATAAAAACTAATCCCCTAAAAACTAAAAGATCTACAACTTCGACAACTTATGAAATATATTATCAAGCCGAAGTTTGAACGTAGTACCAACCTTATCTTGCTAGCTTCTCCATGTGCCTATAAAATAAATGTCCAAAAGGACCCAAGAGATTACAGATGAAACCTTTACCAGTTGGTTGCAGACTAATAACATTTGGTATTTTCACCAAATGACCTAAATGATAACCTATCCTTTTTATCTGATCCAAATTTAAAAGTTGGAGTCGTCGTACTATCACTGCTAGGACTAGCAGAGCTTGTAGACAGAAATGAGAAAACAATTGCATCTTCAGCCTTTTTAGAACAAAAACTGTATGACAGCGCACCTACTACATTTGGTGTTGATTTGCTTGTTTTTTCTTGTGGCCGAGTCAGACCACTAGCTGATGGAAATGGCAGGAACGATGGAGTAGGAGGTTCAGAGATATTACCAGATGAAGAAGCAGACACAGGAAAAGTAAAACCAGAACCATTATCGAAACGTTTAGGATCACGCTTGGTAACTAAAATGGAGCTTAATGCAGGCTTGTCTCTTCCAGAAGTGTGTGGTGTCGGAGGTTTCCTATGAGCATCCGGTTTATACAAACCCACTGATGGTGTTGCTGCTTTAACGCCAATATTAACACCAAAACCAAAACCATTCATGCTAGAACTTGAATTGGAAGCTGACGTGTTTGCCTTTGCTCCATTGATAGTGGCTACATCAATTTTCTTCTGTACAAGCTCAGCTTCAAATGGAGAGCTATTTGCAACCTCTTTGCCTTCAGAGAAGTGTTGCGATGTGACAGGACTTTTCTGTGCATCAGAGCCTTCGACAACATGTGGTTGTTCGTTTGTCAGCCCATTCAGAACGCCAGTGTCAGAAGAAGACAGCGGTTTCCTCCAAGAACTGGCCATCTTAAACTCATTAGCTTTCTTTTGGGGAGTTGGGATAGTTCTGTCTAGGTGCTCCAATATTCTTCTAGCCACATCTGAAGACTGAGGATGAACAGGTGATATACCAACACTGCTTGGTGGTTTATTAGTAACCATCTGGAAATCTATATTGGCATTTGCTGACGGTCCTATTTCATGATTCTGATTATTGATGCGCAAGTTATCCATGGAAGCATCTGAATTTTCAAACCTACTGAGACTAGTTCCTCGGTAAGGAGTCGTTTCAACAGAATTACGACGTCCCCTACGAATGGGTCCTAGGGATCCAAAGCCTTTATCTGGAGAACTCCTTTTCCTTGTCACCTATCAACAACACCAAAACAAGGCTATCAGAAGAAATCAGAGTTAAGCCAGGAGAAATTAACTTTTTAGTGAGATGAATGTGAATATTGGAGCTTGAGGTCGATAAACTAGCAAAACCCAGTTAATTATGTTGAGCCGTCATGATACAGAAAAAACTTGAGGTAAAAGCATATTCACCGCATGTGTACAATTTTCATTCAGCTTAGAATTATCCTGCAGACCGAATCTCAAAGCTTGTTCGATGCATTACATTGCTAAAGTGCTAGGTAAAATCAGGAAAAGCCACATTAAGCTTTTCAGGTGAGAGAATGGCAAAAGAGTAATGGGAGCTTGCAATCTACCTCTCGAGCCAATAAAAGACTATATTTTAGCCAGGCTTCCTACCGTGCTCTAAATATTGACAAGTCAACAACTAAGCCTTCTTATGACCCTTGAGTGCTAAACTTCAATAGATACAATGTGATACAGCTTCTATAAGAATTCACTGTCCCAAGCTAGCAAAGAATTCATCCATTCGTGTCCAAACTTCCAACATTAACCAGCTTTAACTCTATTTTCACTATATGTTAACAAAAAGATGGACTTCCCATTTTAATGCATCACCTTCATAAGATGCCATCCTATTCTACAAATTTTATATACCCAAAACAATGCTTTAGAAGGTACAACTAGTCTAACTACAATCTCAAGAAAAAAAAAAGATGAAGAACAATATCTAGGTAAGAAATAATGCATGCTCCAAGGCATAGTTATGAAATATCTATATCTATATATACATATATGTAACGCCAGTATGAGATTCACCTGACTATAACCAAAATTTGGAGTATGAGACTGCTTCCACTGATTTGGCATAGTGTTAATACCTCTGTCTCCACCACTTAGCAACTGATTATCAAACACAGAAATCAAAAAACATTGTCATCCAAGATAGCACAAGTAAGCCTTGTAGGAATAAGAACTATAAACCAGTAGGCACCTTAGAAGTTGATCTTGAATGAGTAGGCCTAGAATAAGGGGTTCGCGCCAAATTATGGAGCCCAATTCTGCGTCTTTGTGTTTCTGGGGTTTGATAAGCACGCTGATCCTGCACCATGGCTCCAGGCCAGCACACTGAGGGCTTAGGTAACGGTGATGGTATGGATAATTGTGATGAAAACCTATCAGCAGTTATAGGAGTTCTTTCATCTCTTAGTAATACACCCTGAGAATCCAGCCCTGATTCTGATGTCCGACCTCCCATGTAAGCTTTTGCAATATCTATTGGTGATGCACCAACCTGATCTCGTATCTAGAAAGTGGATTACGAATTATATATTGTGTTTGGAATTCAATGATACGCAAAATATTGCCCATGGAATCTAATCATTCTGAAGACCAATTTACTTACAGATGATTGAGGACGAGGGGTTGGGCTAGCTTCCCTGTTTTCTTCATGTAGGTTTTCCTGGGACAGCACTCCATCAGTAGCTTCATTCTTGGTAGCAGTATTTGGAGTTTTCATTGACCGTTCATCAACATGAGAAGGGTCAGAAACTCTTGAACGCAATAACTCTGTCAAGCGATCATATTCATGTCTGCATTGATGTAATCTTCTTGTTAGGTAGTAAAATGTAATTAAGTATTAACCATGCAAAAAATTATCCTGTTGAAGAGAATTCCAATGCACTTTCAAATTGCATATAGTGCCAAAAGAATAATCTATTTAAATGGACATACCACTTAGACGATGATGAAAGGTACTTGCAACATGAAATAGAAATTGAGACAAGAGAATTCACAACCCCAAACTTGCCTGGAAAAAGTTGCTTCTTTTAGCTTCTTCTCAATGTCAGAAAAGCTACTGCCATCAGATAAGCCACCTAATTTGTTTCCAGCACTTGGATCATCATCAGAGACAGATTTCCATCTATCAGCTTCTGCAGGACTGCCCTCTCCTTCCAGAGATCCAGATATCTAAATTGCATGACAATTATGACCAAGGTTATAAACACAAAAAGGATGTGATATATGCATAACAACCAATCGACTTCACAGATCACATCAACTTTTGCTATGTCAATTAAGAAAGAGAAAAATGAAAACCAGATGCCCCAATAGCATGTAATTTGAATCTGAGAAATCTACTTTGATGCAAATGCACTGACAATGGCACCTACAATTCCAGAAATCTCAACAGCTAATTATCATATTGAATGTTAATCAACACCAAATTAAGAGCAGACGAGCAGTAACGGAAGTCACACTCATAAGAAAATCAATCAATCATCAAAAGATAAAATGACAGTCATATGTCACAAACAAGTTTAAAACTAACAACAGAACTCTGATGTATTCGTTGAGATAAAATGGAGATCTAACCATACAGGAATGACCTAATTTGTCCCGAACAGGAGCATATCCCACCTAAGGGTCCAAGCAAATCAAGATCCTAACATGTTCCACTATAAGGGTAACCATGAAAATTAACTCTTCCATAAAAGATGAGCCAAATGACATCCAATATGAAAGGCTATCATGTATGCAAATAGTCCGGAACTTAAAGACATTTACTCTGAGATCCATAAGAAGGAAGTGTATCAACCGCATGCCTGCATTCTTATTTCATATTCACTATTGTTTTTTGTGTCAAATTGAAATTACTGAAAGGCTACTTGTTTCTGCTTGCTAAACATACAACAAATGATTGCGTAATCAAGTTAATATCATATCACCAGCAATAAATTGGAAGATTAACCCGCGTAAGTCTAAGTCTACCGAGATAAAAGCAAACAAAAATTACTCGTAAACAAAAATATAAAATGAAAAGGAATAACTTACATTGGATATGTCTTCTGGAATTTCATCTCTAGCATTTTGGTTCACCTCTGTACCTACAACAAGCATGTGGCATTCTCATTACAAATAATATAAGTAAAAGATAGCTTAATTTCAAAACAACATTCTCACGAACAGAAGAGAAGTATTAATTACAACATACTTCTAGTGATTAATAGGATCCTCACTTGAAGAATACGAAATAAACTAGTATCCGTCTAATTTCAGAATAAGCATCTTTCTGAAACCCTAACTAACTTAATAACCAATAGTATAAATTTTTTAAGACAATGATAAGCAAACGAGAAAGAAATTGAAATCAGATTGAGATAGAGACAAACCAGAATGATGATCATATTCAGACGAACCAAATAGAGCATTTGAGACAAAGGAAGGTAAGATTTTAGTGACGCCTCCAGTAATAATACGAGTTGCTGGATCAACAAGTTTTGATAACCATCCACCACCATTTCTCCTTGCTAGGGCTTGTTGAGGAGGACGAGCATATGGTGTTGATTGTGGTTTTCGTAATGCTGATTTTCTTAATTTGCCTCCAACTCCTCCACCGTAAAACCCTTTTGATGTTGTTGCTTCTTCTTCTTCTTCTTTCTTCTCCATTGAAATCACACTCACTCTCTCTTCTTCTTTATGGATTTTGGGGAGAGATTTCAGTGTTTCCGAAGTTGAATTTGGGGGGGTTTACTAATGAAACCCTAACTAATTATGAATTGAATGTGTTTTAAAAGTTTCAACTGACGAACTCCATCTGGTTCTAGACGGAGTCCACTTCTAGCACCAACTTATATACCCCAGAATAAGCCCCGGCACTAGTCAGTTCAGAACATCCGCAATCGAGGGCGTGGCTACCAAAAAAACAAAAAAAAAACAAACAAAGAAGCCAAGTAGGTTTAGACTTTTGAGGGTGTTTGGATGAAGCAGGAGGCTAAAAAAAAATATTTGCTTCAAGTAACTTTTTTTTGCTTCCGCCAAGTACTATGCACCCAAATTAAATGGATTAGTTTGTCCAGTTAAATGGCTGGATAAACAGGTCGCGTTACTATGGGAGCAGCAATAAGCTATTAGGTTTTTATCGATTGACAAAGATTCTGGCACTCGACATAGTTTTCATCGTTCACGACTGATTCTCTATCGTTTATAAATAGAGATCTTTTCATTCATATTTTTATATCCAACTCAACAAAAAATCATCTAGAGTAAATTTTCTTTTTTAAAGTTTTTACTGCAACAAAAATCTTCTGCTAAAATGAGTGTAAGGTATAAAAGAAACATAAAAGGGCAACCATCAGGCGTCCCAAATAGTGGAGTAAACTAGGATCAGGATAAAGAGGAGGGGTTCCAACAGGTTAGACAGCTTGCGGACATTGGTGTAGTGGATCACCATATATCAGGCCATCAAGAGAGAAGTCAGTTTACCAAGCTAAGAGGTGGGTGAACTGAACTAGCTACGGTGTATGAGTAGCTCCCTGGTACAATTAAAGAGGGAGTCAAGAGATATATGTGGTATTGTTTATATTTTTTAAACAATAAGAACCATAGTCAGTTGTTGTTTAAGTATTATTAGAAAGTTGGTGGAAGACTACAAATACGTTTTATTTTAAGGATTTCGAATGTGGTAAGTTTGTTTGTTCTCTAATTACTCCCTCCGTTTCAAAATATTTGTCATATGTTCCATTTTTGTCAGTTTCAAAATGTATCCAGTTTCTATTTTATAGTCATATTGTCTCAATAAACTCTTCAGTACACCTTTGATCTTTTATACTCATAAACTTATTTTTAATGGGACCCAGTTTAAAATCTTAAATAATATTTGCATAATTAGGAAACAAGTGTGATAATATCTTTATTGTTTATACTTCATTCATTTTAAAGATAAAATGATATTTTTAATTTTAGTAATAATAAAGCATTTAGTAGGGGTAATTTTGCGTATTCTTCCGGTCTCCTTAATATTTTGACTTAGTCAAAGTGGACATATATTTTGAAACGGAGGGAGTAATTTTTTGTATTTTTATTTTTGGTTTTATATATACAAAATTTAGGATTTATAACCGAAATTTAATTCAAAATGTTGTTTGTAGGAGTTACGTCGTTAGATATTTATATGTTAATGGGAATACTATACGAGGGAGATATGGTTCCATATGACCAACAGAAGTGGAAAGCACAAAATAGATGGCAACAACGCATTGTATTGTACTAAGATGATGAGGAAGAAAATAATGACCACGGAGTTGTTTACGCTGGTGGAATTAGAGTCTCTGCGTTGAAAGCTTTCTTAAAACACTATAGAGAGAAAGTGCTGGAGGATCCTAAATATGAGAAAGCTGGCACTTTATTGAGCTTGAAAGAGTGTTTGTGTTATATGTGCTAGGACAATGTCTTTTTTCAAATGCTAGTTCAGTGACACTTGATGGTTTTCTCGATGCGCTTGAGAATTTAGAGTTGGCTCCAGGGTATTACTGGGGGTCTGCATTGTTATTTTCGTTGTACATAGGCTTAGTGATTCCTCGGGCTCCAAACTAAGTTTGAATTGTTTGGGGGGAATCTTAAAGATAAAAAGCTAATTAATTTTAAAAAAAATTTAAAAAAATAAATGTTAAATTACTAATTATTTAAATTTCCCAATGTTTTCACAGTATTAGTGGTATACTTACTTTCATGTTGGTGAACCTACTCTTCTACAACAGAAAATTGTTTTTCTAATTATAGAGGAGTACCATCATGACAACTGGATCCCCAATCAGCCGATGACGGTTAACACTCTGAGTTGTCTCAAAGGATTCAACAACTGTGTAGAACAAGGCAAAACTTTATTACTATGCCATATGTGGATCATCAAGAGTACCTAACTGAATCTGCTCAAAGGATGCTACAGTTGAGTTTACGTCGATCGATGTTTTTCAATACTCTATTCAGGAAAGGTGTTTGATATTTTGGGAGAACAATAAAAGAAATCAACCCACTTCCAAGCGGGGAGATTTCTTTTGAGGATTACTATACGTTGATGCAACATGGTCAACAATGGGAACATGTTGATGACTTGGTCAGGGAGCAAGTTCATCTTCTTCATCAGGTATGCCATCGTTTGAATGGGAGTGCCGAGTATTAATCTACAAAGGGAACGTAGCACTGTTCCAATTACTTCTCAAGCTATGGAACAATGGTATCCGTATTGGGGGGGGTGAAGCTACAGAACAGCAGTTGCGGAAAAGGTTGAACTAT
>JAJJMC010005899.1:0-13801 GCA_023531435.1 Papaver californicum
AAAAAAGTAGTACACCACACATGAAATCTCTAAATGGTACAGTAGTACTATCTTCATGAAACTTACTAAAACTGATGCTAAGAAACTACAAATGTAAATGAATATCCATACAAAGAAATAATAGCAATGTAATAGTAAGTAAGGAGATAGAAACCTTGAAAGTGCAGACTCCAAATTGGGGGCATTTCGGACTTGAACAATGGTAGATTTTCTTTCTGAATACGAAGCAGAAGAAGATACTGCGGTTTTCTGAGCTCTATTTTTGTAGTTAGTGGTGGAAGGAGATGAGATATTAAGGGAATTTTGGTCAGATTCTTGAACAGCAGTGGTGGGTGAGGTGAGTTTACAGCAACATTTGTATCTTTTGATTTTTGGGGTGTTAGGGTTTAGAGGAGATATGGGAGATGAGCGCGTAAAGAAATTATGAAACCCACAGCCATTACCACCACTCAGCAGAAGAGTCTCCATAATTAGATTATTTCTCTCACTCACTCTCCAGACAGATAGGAGAAGAAGATAACTCACGGGGTAGATAAATGACATGGTTCCGGGCCGAGATTTTTGTTTTTTTTTGTCTTATCTCCTGGAACGTAAGAGTTGAAGACTGTAAAGAATCATACCTGCTATGTGATTAGGAGCCTTTGTCGGTTCTTCCATACTTCGTTTACATAACTTACATAGAAACATATTATTCGTGATCAAGAGTTTCTCTAGCCTGTTGGTGATATAAGACTGCTTGGTCATGCGACACACCCGATTTTTTCTTGATTCTGGTGTCAGCTGCTTGTTGGAGATGCGGTGGAGCACTCTACTTCGAGTGTGGTAGAAGGCGAAGGATTTTATCCCTTCTTCAATGACTTCCCACAAGAGAAGCCCAAATTTTTCTGAGCGCAACAGTTTAGAGAGTTTGTCATCCCTAGTTGGTAAACGAAGTACCCGTCGGAGATAACTAACACCAATTTTTTCACGGTCATCATCCCTAGTTGGTACACTAAGTACCTGTTGGAGAAAATCGCCAAGAAGAAAAGGTTCACATGAAACTGAAGCTGAGGACGGAATATGTACAAGTTGCTGGTAATGCGGTGGTAGCAAGCTGATGTAGAATCGTCGTCGTAGTCGAATGGATCTTAAACCTGTAGAGTGGATCATTGTCTGACCATGTTTGATATCATCACCTAAACCTAGGTTTTCATAGCAACTAGTAAACATAGTTGCAGACATGTTTACAAACATAGCAACTAAAACAGACACAAAGAAACTAAAGCAATTAAACTTCCCTAAGACTAAACTAAGAACTTTAATATATTTATTCATTAAACATAACTGACAAGATTTCCCTGTTTTTGGATAACACTTGTGCGACATGTCATCATTTCCCCTTTCAGCTTTATCCTGCTGAAAGTAAATAGCTTTTGTCTTACCCATCATTACACCACTTATTTTTACCTTTGTACCCTTGGACTCTATCGATATAATTACCATTTTGCTCTGACTTTCATCCGCCTGGAGCCCTGACTTGACCTGGTATGGAACCGAGTTGATGCAGAGAAACTCAGGAACTATTAATTTTGGAGATTTTGTCGTTAATGGCTTTGTCGGAAACGTCAGAGAGTTCAAAGTTAATAGATATGCGTTGATAAGGTTGTTGTCCAGTCATTTAGGATCATTGCAGTAGAACAATATCGTACTGGTTTCATCCTACTCACTGAGTCGTCGATTACAGATTCATTAGGATCTTCCTTTTACAATTCCCTCTGGGTAATTGATTTTTGTTAGGTTTGATGAGTTTGGTCTCTGATGGGGAATTTGATTTTTGAGTTTTAATTGAAGATATCCACTTTTGAAACAAATAGGAGGATAGAAATGTTTATTTCCTCTCACTACTTGTTATTTCTCTGGTTGTTTTTTCTTGAATCTCATGGTTCAGCTTCCCCGAGAATTTGATTAACTAATTGAGTTTGGTTGATTGATTGAATAAAACAGATCTTGGGGGGAGGAGGTGTATCAGATGGTGGAGGGGGGCATACCAAAGGTGGATTTCCCATGAGAAATGTGTGGATGAATGGATTAACTACTAAGAATAAAATTAAATAACTAAGGGGGGATTAAATTATGGATTAACTAATACAAAATAAAAAGACAACCACAGTTAAACTTAGTACGCTCGGTTTACTTACTGGTGTTGTCTTCACACACAATTGCTCCAGAGAATACCTCTGCAAGGTCTCACGTTTTTTACTTGTGTAGGAGATGTTCGGCAATTATGGCTCGTTCAACTCTCTACTAGCATTAGAATGATCAATAGATTAATCCAATTGTATACTTGAACAATCTAGAAATCAATCATAAACCCTAGATGTAGTGAAAACAAACAATAATGATTAAAATTTCAAATGAACTTGTATAACTAATAAAGCTTCATGTCTAGAACATTGAATACATCCTTAATCAAAAAAATAATTAGTTACTCGTAGTACAAAGAAGAATAAGAAGAATAATAATAACGGTTTCCCCATAAAGGGGTAAACCCTAGGTTTAAGATGTAAAAAATATGATATGAGAGGTAGAGTATATAAGTTTGCTTAAAAAATGTCTTGTTTGAGCCTTAGATGTCTTCTTTTATAGACTTCAATTCTTGGCTCTCAAGTTTCCTCTTTCCAGGGTTTAGAATCCTTCCGCAACCGTGTTTCCTTGAGTTAGAAGTCAATTTAGCATCCAATAAGCCAGGTTCGGCTAATTTGGTTTTCACACTTACTAGACAAACATCTGTCTGTAACTCTTTGAAATATTGATTTTTATGTTCCAGGTTAGGCTAATTCGAGTTGAACAATTAGTAGCCAAACTTCTCGATGTATACTCAAGTCTTTCAAACTCGTTTTGCCCATAATTTTTTCATCTGATGTTGGAATAACCTCATTCTTTTTGCGCTTCCTTCGTCTTTCCATTATATACAAGATGATGATAAGAAATCATAAATTTAAATAAGTATAATTTGTTCTCGGATCCTCCTTCACTTGATGTTGGAATAACCTCATTCTAGCACTTTTGTAGCTCATTTGGATGATTTACCTAACAAAAGACATAAAATTGAAAACAAACACAATACGAGGTAATATGCAAGAATTATAACAAATATTAATATGGATTTGATACTAGAATCATATGAATTATGCACTTATCATCCTCCGTTATAGGTCTTTTTTTCTTCAGTTCCTCCATATCACGCACTTTCTTTGTCATGTAATCCTTGAAATCAAGACAAGCTTCAAAATGTCCCGCCATGGAAATGGCGATTCCACTTACTCTTTTATTTGTTGCTTGTAAACCTTGATTGTATTTAACTTTCTTCGTGATTTTGATGTCGCTCAGCTTGTTGATGATGATGTGTTTCTATTGTTGCTTTGTCGAGTGAATGGTACTGACTGCAAACAAGACTACAAGACAAAGTTAGCAATTCCGATGACACCCTCATGATTGACGAAATTAGCACCCAAGAGATCAAAAAGTAGTGCTCAAATTGGTGCGAAGTTGGGTAGCTCATCATTCTACCCAGAATTAACGTAAGTTGACACACACTCTAAAGGATCATTTTTAGACATGTGCAAAGAATTGAAGGTCTGGTGCCTCGCTCGATATAACAATAGGTAGTCTCCACTAATGATTGATCAAACTTATCTAATATTGTATTCTTTCTGCACCTAATTTGCCACTGGCGGTTTAAGTCTCTTTTTGTCGATTATTGCCTTTCAACAATTAAAAAACCTGAATATACTTTTCTAATACTTCTAATTTCAGTTATTTTGGTAAGAACTCTGTATGTAGTCTTAGCTAGAAGTATACTAAGTGACTTTAAAATCTCTAAAAGTTGGAGGTTAATGCAAAAATTAAAAACTAAAGCTAAAAACTTTATATGTAAATACTCATCCATACCTAAACTTTACATTGTCATCAATGTAATTGACTCCTCCAATGTAAAATCAAGATGGGAAATTCTAATATGATATGAAAACTAGTAAAAACCTCAAAATAAAAGGGAAAGATATATAAAACCAATATTGCCTCCTATTCAGCATTTAATTTAACAACGTCATCCCGACTCTCTACTCGCCCGTATACCAACAATCTGAAAATCTGGGGGTCCACCCAGATAACAATTTGTAGTTCTAATAACAACTTCCCACAATGTTTATCATAAGATATAAATAATGAAATTGTTAATTTTATAGAACTTTCCCCCACACTTAGTCTTTTTTACACTTGGAAGTGTATAAAGAACATAAAACAAGGGAACTTCTTTGGGTTCCTCTCGGTGAACCTGCACAATGCTAGAATCAAACACATCTACTGGTGGATAATTGGAAGAAAAATAATTCTTACGAATTTTAGTAGCACATATACCCAACCCTAAGTGACGTAGCTCCTTAAAAATCAGGTTAACAACCTTTTGGGGAACTATTTCGATTTGGGGAGGAGGATCAAAAGATATAGAATTATGCAAAGGAATAGACAAACCTTCACGGGATCCTCATCATTCTTATATAACTCAAGTGAATTATTTAACTCATGTGTATCGTGGTCCTCTATCAAACGCTTTAAAAGCCATTGTTCATTAGTTCATGCTTCAACCGAAATATTAGCATCATTATAATCCTTGGAAAACTCAATTGGGTCTTCTAAGAAATCAATCAATTTGGTTTCATTCTCAATCACTATCTCTGCAACACTCTCGTCACCGGAAATAGGGTCCTCTCCAAGAAAATTTTCCTCGGTGCAGACCCTGAGATCTTCGTTTGAGTACGTTACACCATTTATAACAATATATAGGTTATACCCAATCTCCTCCCTTTGAATAGGAAAATGATCGTTATTATGATCCGGAGTTGGAATAATTTCATCATTGTCAAGGAATTTTGAAAGGTTGCAAATATTCGTAATCGACATCAGAATATTCGTCAAGCTCATAATCTTTATTATCCCAATGACATTGGAATTCCATCTGTATGACCCTATTAATTTCTTGTAGAGTTTTCTATAATGCTCCATCTTCTTCCAGTTGATCGTGTTGTTTAGAGAGTTTTTTGATGTTAACACGTTTCCTACAATTACTCACAATAAAGTATCTATACCACATTTCTTCCGTTTGAATGGGTGAATGATCATAAATATGAGCAGTATGAGTGGATCTAGATGTAGTAACATCAGTTTTTAGTTCCAAACTCTTTGACATTTGCACATCACTAGAAAACAACTGGTTATAAGTATAACTATCCTCTCATCCCCAGCAGCGACGCCAAAATTTGATGCGTGTCGTAAGTGCAACAAATTACTCAAGATATTTCCCACTAATTAACTAAGAATATAGCGGTAGTAAGGATCATTCCCATAGAGAGAAGTGTAGTTCAGATGTTATTTAGATTAACAACTAAGAATAGAAATAAATAACTAAGGGGTGGGGGTGGGGGGGGGGGGGGGGGGGTGTGTGATTGAATTAATTAATTGAAACACAATAAAAATAAAGATATGATTAGGGAGTCCTTTGACGTTACCAAACGTTGTCTGAATTAGTATACTGATGTATCTTTCATTAGAATCATTCATCACCAACCACAGAATAGCAGGTACCCTTAGCTATCCCTAAAAGTCCTTATATCACCGGATAACAGGTACGCTTAGTCACCAGATTCTATTCGTCTGAGCTGCTAAGAAGTACGCTCTCAAGGTGTAACTCAGTCAAACGCTTTATGGTTTGTGAATTTAGGTTAATCTCAGCAGTTAAACTCAGTACGCTCGGTTCACTTACAGGTGTTGTCTTCACACATGATTTCTCCACATAATCCCTCTGCTAGGTCTCACGTTTTCTACTTGTGTAGGAGATGCTCGACGTTTACGGATCGTTCAACTCTCTACTAGCATTAGAACGATCAATAGATTAATTCAATTATATACTTGACAATCTAGAAATCAATCATAAACCCTATATGTAGTGAAAACAAACGATAACTATTAAAACTCCAAATAAACTTGTAGAACTAATAAAGATTCATGTCTAGAAAATTGAATTCATCGTTAATCAGCAAAAAAATTAGCTACTCATAATACAAAGAAGAAAAAAAAAGAATAGTTTCCCCCCTAAAGGGGTAAACCCTAGGTTTAAGATGTAAAAGATGTGATATGAAATGTAGAGTATATAAGATTACTTAAAAGATGTCTTGTTTGAGCCTTAGATGTCTTCTTTTATAGCCTTCAATGCTTGGCCCTTAAGTTTCCTCTTTATATGATTTAGACACCTTATGGGACTGTGTTTCCTTGAGTTAGAAGTTAATTTCGCGTCCAAATAAGTCTCGGGTTCGGATAATTCGGTTGGCACACTTACTAGACGATCATCTATCTGTAAACTCTTTGAAATACTGATTTTTATGCTCCAGGTTCGGCTGATTCGAGCTGAACAATTAGTAACCGAACTTCTCTCTGTACACTCAAGTCTTTCAAACTCGTTTTGCCCATAACTTCTTCATCCGATGTCGGAATAACCTCATTATTTTTGCGTTACCTTTGTCTTTCCATTCAATACAAGATGACGGTAATAAATCATGGATTTGAATAAGTAGAGTTTGGTCTTGAATCCTCCTTCACTTGTAATGATTTACTTCCTTGCTCATTCTAGCACTTTGTAGCTCCTTTTGGATGATTAACCTAAAAAAAAAACATAAACTATAAAACAAACATAATACAAGGTAAAATGCAAAAATTATAACAAATATTAGTATGGATTTTACACTAGAATCATATGAATTATGCACTTATCATCCTCCATCATAGGTCTTTTATTCTTCAGTTCCTTCACATCACGCACCTTCTTTGTCATGTAATCCTTGAAATCAAGACAAGCTTCAGAATGTCTCGCCATGGCAACTGTGATTCCACTTACATCCCAATTTTTTTCCACATCTTCATAATATTGGGAAACAAAATAGGTATGAAATAAGTTCTACATTTGTGATAAAAAGAAACTACTTAATGGGATAAATGCGGGATAGAAAATTATTTACGCTTAACATCCCATCCATCGGTCATTCGACCATCAACAATTAGAATCACAACGTTATCGTTTACAATTCTTCCCATCAAAATGGTGCCATGGCAACCATCTAGTGAAACCTTCCCTCCCAAGATCATCTTCTCTAGTTAACTGTATAACGAAATAGTATAATCCATATGGAAAACAAAGAGAAAAATGTATAACAAAAAGAATAACAAGAAAAGAACCAAAACAAAGTGAAATAAAAGAAAAAATAATAAGGAAGCAAAGGAAATCACAAGCGTATTCAAAACCAATAGCAAATAGATGAAGAAAAAACAATACACTTACCTCCATTTTAAGACGAAGCTCGTTTTTCAGTTTCTCTGTAAATGAAAAACTAGGTATTGGGATTGTGTCAAATAAAAACAAAACAACTTTGAGAAATTCTAAGAAATTTTTTGCTTTCCAATCTTAATTTTTTGTTAAATGGTCTGGTTTTTTCAAAATTCATTAAAAAATACCAGTATAGTAGTAAGTAGTAACATTAAGTTTGACAAACATGTCAAATGCACTCTATAATGTGATTGGTTACTTTAATCTGTCAACTGTCAGGGGGTCCATCCAAATGAAGAAAAAGGACTCCTACAGCAGTGCACCAAATTAACAAAAAGGTTTTTGGGTCCTAGACTCCTACTAGACACTCCGACTGTGTTAGCTCAGTTTGTGGCAGGTGGAAAGCACCCCACTTGAGATTTTTTCATATGCTTAGCTAAAATGAACCAGTGCCTAAGCCATTATAAATCTAAAATGAAGTTACAAATCCAAAAAATCTAAAAGATTAATGTAAGTCTGTTATTTTCTATGCTTTATTCTTTAAACAACCATAAATTTTAGTATATTTATATCATAGTCAGTCCTCCAATATATAATATGTATATATTAATAGTACAGTAAAAATTTGATAAATTAATAATTTTGGAGTACTACATTTTATCAATTATTAATTTATCGGTAAATTAATAAGTTATTAATATTACGAAACATACAAATTTAAATAGAGGTAATAAATGTTTACCATATTAAAAAAATAAAATTTCTCTTTACACATTCAACTTTTTTTAACCAACATTACCCATATTTTTGAAATCATGCATAATTTTCAAATTTTAGGATTTACAAAAAATAGAATTTCTTTATATTTACGATTTTTTCCATTTTCAAAGTTTTGAAGAAAAATATTATATGAAACTCATTCTATACATAAAAGTTTTATAATATAATTTTTTTTTTGCATATGCATGTCTTATTTGCATATAAGTTTATTTTCTTTTATTTACAGTTTCCTTTTTGCGTTGTTTATGTGTAAATTTACACGTAAACAAGCCTATCATTTTGAAATGGAGGGACTAATATATTTTTTAATATATAAGTATTACAAAAACTAGTAAAACATATCATACCAAAACTCGATATTGTATTCATATTATCTTAACATATTTATTATGTGTATTAATATTAACTTAATTTTAAAAATATGTCTCATGCGTTAAAAACACAATATAAATCAAATCTCGAAATAAGTTTTTTTTATAATATATGGATAAATATTTATAAGTGGGTGAATATGGCATGATGTGTGGTTGGAAAAACTAACATATACTTACACTTAGTGACAACTACAATAATACCTAAAAATACGGGTAAACACATATTTTAAAAAGTTTTAGGTGTAAACAATAATTAATAGTTTTATATATGTGTACACACTAATTTTTTAATTTATGGTTAAATTTGAAAAAATTGTGTAGATCATTTTCCTATAATAACAAATATCTAGAGATATTATTTTCAGTTCAAATTGTTTTCATAATATAAAATAATATATTGCTTATTATGTAATATACTTTGGTTTTAAAATTAAAACAAGAAGAATAACAACAAAACAAAAAACAACAACTTTTGATTCATATCTTAATAAAACACAATAATTTGGTGTTATTACACTAATTATTAATTTATATATTAGTTGGGCCTTATTGGAAACTTAAATTTTTTATTATCTTATAAATTAAGCGGAGTTATTAATTTAGCATACTGGCCCAACTCAAGACCGGCAAAAAATATTATTTTAACGAAGTTATTAATTTATCGCAGATTAATTTAACGAAGTTCTACTATAATAGTATAGAAAAAATATTCATTCTATTTGTCGTGATTCAAATCATATTGTAATGATAATTCTAATTTGATATTTACTATAGCTTAAACATTATTATTTTTATCCTTCAAGGAAGAACATCAACAACTGCATCAACAAAATTATTTCGGTTTGAATGTTGATCCCTTTGATTATGATCCGGTAGATAACTGCATTCCAATGGAGACAAAATAAAGAGCTGATCATTTCACTTGCTACTCTACCAATAAGTGGAAAAATTGTAAGAAAAAAATCCATGCTTCATAATCAAAAAATTTAGAGTAACTTAAAAAAATTGACACTGTAAGGAGCAAGGTGAGGCCAGCCATTTCTCTCGAAATTTATGACCTCATTCCGACGATTTTCTCATAATTTACAGCTCCATTACCACAAGCGTGACTACTTATCCCTGTTCAAAATATTTTTTCAACATTGCACTTGTGGTTGTCAACAAAAGTACAACTTAATTCATTAAAGCAAAAAAGAGAATTTAATGTTGGTCGTTCATGGAAGCATAGATATCACTGTTATTAGGCTCAAAAGGGACCCACATATAATCTAAATCGAAGCTTTTTGGAGCATGATTGGATAATAAATAATTCTTTGATTATAAGGGTTGAATACACTAAACATATAATGTATGGGTGTTTAAAAGAACAAAATGCATAAAGAATGGTAGATAGTGAGACTATGGAATAAGAATATACACAAAGAATCCCCCTAAGATGATAACGTGAAGATCGTGGGATTGACCCAAAATACAATATATGCCATCACTGACAACCTTGTATTTCCATCGTGACAATGTAGAGATATTGGGATATGAAGAAGAAATAGCCATCCCCAAACTTAGTTTTTACAAATGATATATCATTATTATCAAAAATAACTAATACAAGGGTTCGCTAAGTATGAGAACGAAAATTATTAGGGAAACATGCACATGTACACATATGATATGAGAAGTAAAGTAATCTAGTAAAACTGTAAAAGCATGCAGTTTTAATCTTAAGTTAAGAATATTCAAAAGAGTTATGCTAACAATTCTAGGTGTAATGACTTCTACACTATATGTGTGACCATGTACAACATCATCATCACCGCCAACTAAAAGAGAATGTATCTATCATGAACAACATCTACTATCCTTGAGTCGTTAAACTCATAAACAAATTCTTCTAAATCATCACCATCATGATAACTTGGAAATGTTATATCATCTGAATATATATTATTTTTATTCCAAATTTACACCCTTTGAATAGGCGAATAATCATTATTACAATATGGAATTTGATAAGATACACCAAATTCATAGGTCATAATAATATCTTCAATCCTATATTTACAAGTTTCAAGTTCATCGTCATTCTCTGTACACGCTGATTCATTATTTATAACCGTTTCATTATCAATATCGAGTATAAGCAAAACTAGAATTTGAACCCAAAGTTAGACGACGATCTTTTACTAGTTGCATAAGTTCAACAATTGTTTTTAGCAGTTTGAGCAACAATATGAGCAGACTACACTTATATACAAAGAAAATATAAACAAAAAAAACTTATAAAAATAAAATAAAACAATATAAATTAATAATTAAATTAATAAAATCTCCTAATCACCAATTTCTTAATTCCACAATTCACATTATAAAAGAAAATAAAAGTTGCTCCTACCCTTAAAATTAGAAGGAAAAAGTTTATTGAACTCTACTAAGTATATTGGCCTACTTCAAAAAGCAATACTAATACCTCATATCAACATTCATAATTTAGGATTTTCCTACGACCGTCCAACCTATCTTAAAGTTTTGGTTTGTAAATTGATTTTAATCGGTGATTTTTTGTAATTATTGTATCTTATACGAGAGAGTTACCCTTGAATTTTGAACGAATATATGAACCCACAATTAATGTTTTTAAGAAAATAAAATTCAGACACACAACAAATATAACTCATTTGTAAGAAATTTGTGAAAGTTTAGAAACTCTTCACTTTCCAAGCGTGTGGTTGGGATAACTGGAGCAAATACGAACACTTCCTGAAACAAAAAGACTCAAATAAAAAACAAGTTAAAAATTCTAAACCAAAAAAAAAAAACCTAAAATGCAATTAGAAAATGTAAAATAATAATCACGATATTTCGCAATTGCAATTGATCCCCAACAACGACGCCAAAAATTGATAAACTCGAAACTTATTTTATAACAGTCGCAATCGCACGACGTATGTAATGTCGAGGAACCTGAACCGTCCCTGTAAATAGCAACAGATATCGAATATAAATATTTCCAAATAACTAACTAGAAAAAGATAAAATTGTGATTAAAAGAAAAAATAGAGAAAATTAAACTAAAATCGTCAAAAACGACGGTAAAGTCGTTAACCAGCTACAGTATCCACCACTGTTTTTGTTTAATTACTGAAAAGAAACATAATTAATAAATATTTGTCTATTTTCTGTTATATCGACATCACCTATTTTATATGCAGAGTTGCCGATATCACCAGTATACGATAAGCATAACACCCCAAATATATCATTCTATGATGGATTAGCAAATAAATTATGCAAAACTAAATATAGGTTCACAAATATTATTCGGCTATCATAAGCATAAACCATAATTGTTTTTCCAATCAAGGACTATCAAACATTAAGACATAGATTTGTAAACTGTTATCTATGCATGTAGGTTATTCTATTATTATACAAAACCGGCGAAGATTTTTGATTAATAAATAAACAATTTTAAGAATTAGTATATTTAAATTATAATAATCTATTGTTAGATATAATTTAATCAAAAAAACCCTAATATATATCAATCGTAAAGCCCTAATTATCATATTTAATAAAATATAGTTATAGATTTCTCTAAAGTTATAAATAAATTATAAGAGATTAAGAAATTAAACGATTGTCTACCATTGTTGTCACGCAGCCACAATTCTTTCTTTCGTCTTTCCTGGTTTTTTCCCCTCAACCCTTCACGGCAGCACACGAGTTTTTGGCCTCCTTCATCCTTCTCTTTCACCTCTTATAAAAAATTACCGACCTTCGATGAAAAATGTAAAATAATTCCTTTATTCATTCGAGAATTAACGTCTGTCGGTCACCCTTATTTTCTTCCACAAAATGACATGCACCTCCAAGTTCACTTAAACGGTCTGGACTGACTAATGGGAATTTTAGGCTTAGGCCCAAAATTTCATTTTTCTATTCATAAGCCAAAAATGGTTTTTATTTAGTGTCAGACCCATAATTATTTGAAATTAGGAAAAGAGAGAAACAAGACACAAGTACCCTTAATGTGTTCTACTAGTATAACGAAGAAAACTCGGATATTCTCACTCATCAAAACTATTTATTTTACTTTCAAGGAGAATAGGAGCATGTGATAAGGAAAAGCAAAAATTAATAACATGGAAAAATTAATATCATTTTCAAAGAAAATACCAACATATATGCTCATAAAATGGTTGAAATATACCTTCTTTAGTAGTTATCCTTGATTAAGTGAAAAGTAACCCAACACAAATTTTTCTTGATTGAGTGAAGGATTAATATTCAATTGGTTAAAACAAGGTGTTGATAACGTGTTCAAGTCTCACTTATGCTCCTCTAGGTTACTAACTAATTAGTATGGATATTGATTACTAGATAAATATTAGTGCATACATATAATGGACAAGTACAGAGAAATTAGGAGAAAAAGAGTTTCTATTAATGCTTCTTGGTGTAGTTACAAATGAACAAAGTACATGGATTATATAGTGATGGATGCATGTATCACTTGGATCTACAGAGACAAGTGTCCTTGTTGTATGTGATGTAGAAGACCAAGTGCCTAGTTTGCATGAGCGGTAGAAAGACAAGTTCCTTTGGTTGTATGTGATGTGAGCCAAGTGTTTAGCTTGTTCCTTTGAACACACACTTGTTCTACAACAAAAATAAAATAATTATCTCTCAAACCTAGCAATTTTTTCTTAATTCCCAATACGAGCTAAGAAGCCACAAAAACATTACGAGTTATAAATAAGTAAAGATTAACGAGTAAAACTTAAACCTACAAAATTGTATCTTGTAAAATATTTTTATCATGTAATCAAAGTCTATGGAGAAACAATGATAGACCCATCATGAATTCTTATCCAATAAGCCTTAAATGATAAACCAATTGATACAAGCTCAAACCTAACTAAATAATGTAATTTGATATTCATTAAACATCTGTTATCATTTATAATTATAGAGAGGATCGCAACTTGAATGAAATAATACGAAACTCCCAATAAAACAACAACAACAACTCAGTAACTACTCTTCATACATCATATCGATCCAACAATCAGTGAACAATCGCTAGCAAAGAGAAGTTAAAAAATCGCTAGCTAAGAGAAATTAAAATCTTTGATCATTTTAACGTACGGTATTTTGAATCATTCCAATATTTTCCTCCATGCGCTTTTTCATTGTTGTATAATTGAACCAGATACTATATAGAAGGTAACAGAGAAAACATGTTATAGATTAAATTGTTAGTAAATAAATTAACAAATACTCTCTTAACAACTTC
>JAJJMC010005899.1:13811-41042 GCA_023531435.1 Papaver californicum
AAATACGACAAGGACATCTTTTTTAATATCGAGGCAATTTTTGGGACACCCCAAGACCTTTTAATGATTGATTTCAAGCTCTCTCCGAAGGGTATCTTCTCTAACAATAATCAGATATAGAAATCGATCACAAAATTATCTCGAAAGCATCACTCTTCATAGAAAGGTTTATGATATTAAAACAAATCTACAATTTTCCTCTCTAGATAAACTTGATTTGACCAACTGAGCTACAAAACTTACAATTCTAAGTCCTTAGATAACTTCAAATCAGTTATTAAGCTTATTAATATATCAAAAGAAAAATTCGACATACCATCCCGCGTATCCTGAGGATGTATTTACTGCGAGCCATGCTTCAGAATTTTCTTCTAGCATTTTAGAACCCGAACCACGGTACTGTAGCAGTAGATCGGGTACCACTTTTATCGTCACTACGGCCTGAAAGATTAACTTTCTTCTCGTTCTTCTTCTTCACCATATTGATCACCCAACAAAATCTAATAGACTAAAAGACTTATGGTATTAATTAGGGCTTCTCTTAAATATATCCCATGGTTTTATTAACCATAACCCATTTGACTTTGATCAATTAGTTTTGACTACAATTTTAAGTTTGACCATTTTCTTTTATTATTCGTAGATCACAAAATAGGCTAGCGATTCAATAAATAGGTGAAATACTGAGTTGGAAAATCAGTGACTCAGTGATACACTAAAAATCGTTTAAAAACATTTTAGTTTTTAGTTTTTTTTTTAATGAAATCATAAAGTTAGGTTTTTGCAGTTTCATCTGAAGGTCTAGACATTTTCATCTCCATTTCTTTCATGAGGCTAAGAATAAGACCGAAAAGAGTTATTAATCATACCTTTGGTAACTGTAGTGTACAAGTAATATTTCAGTATAAAATGTTGAATATTTTGAGAGAAATATCAGAAATACTAGACGAAGGACTTTGAAGCAAAAGTTCCAAGTGTAAACAATTAACACTAGGTGGAACTATTGTAGTTCTGCTTCTGTTTTGGTTGGAAAGACTGTTGCCACAAAACTCCAAGCTTTGAAGAAATTGAACACCATCTGTTCAGCAAATGGTTTATCTCATCAATTCAAGGATGGCCACATTCACATTCATTTGATGAGTATACGATTTGACGTTTTTGTATCTATTATAAACAATAAAATAGAAATCAAGTAGTAATCATATATGCATATGAAGTTTGATATTTGAATACCAATACAACATACTATAAATCTATAATAACAAAAACTATTTTTGATAAAACACGATGATTCTCTTAAAATTTTGAATTTTTTTTCTAGGGTTCGAACTATGATAAAGAAAGGGAGAGATGATTTTTTTTTAAAACACGATTTGAGATTTACGAAATAGTTCAAAAAGCTGAATCAATTTAGTGACATGTTTGGATCGGTTATATTTCAACTTAGCTAACCTAACTAGCTATGAATCCTTTCTAACTTTGTAAATATATTATGGGTTATGATTTGGGCTGTGTTTAATAAATTGAAAAATATATTGTGGGTTATAAATAATATGGGTTATAGTTAATAAAAACATGGGCTATATTTAAGAGAAGTCTTAATTAAACCATCCAAACATGAAGACTCTGTATCATAGAAAACAGAACACGAGAAAGAAACTAGCAAAGCGAATACTTACACTAACCAATAGATAGAAGGGGGGACAAAGTTGTGGACGAACCCTAATCGATCTAAAAGATACAAGATATAGGTTAGTGAAAAAAAATCCAGCTATCCATTCGATCCGGATACTTTATAATCCAAGGGTCTATGAAATAATACCAAGGGCACGCTTAGCTCTAACATTCATATCATAACTAAAACTAATTACTCAGAGTTTAAGTTGGTGTTGATGGTGAGTTTTTGACAAGGGAGAAAACTGTAATATTCCCTTTATAGTGTTGCTTTTTGCCTAGCTGCAGAAGCATGAAATAAATATACGTTCATTTCCGACGAGCATCAGAATTATGAACATTACTGTTATCTTACATTCTGCAAGAGAATTGAGAATGGATATTCAGCTCCTATCTAAACTTGCCCTGTAGCTCTTTGGAACATATATGTACCAGAGAAATTTCAGAGCTTTGTGCAACAAGAACCTCGTTATTAAATGTGCATCCATGCAAACTATTTGTATAAAATAAAATATACTGATTATACAAATTGCGAACATTCAGAATAAAGGAGACACGCAAATTGCGAACCATGTTATTAAATGTGCATCCATGCAAATTGCGAACTATTTGTATGAATAGTAGTGCTTATTGCAGAGTTGCATCAAGAATAATTTCAAGATTGCAAACTTCCATGGATGAATCTCTTGAAGGTGTTTTGTATGCGCTGCACAAAAGTTAGGCATAAATGCCAACAATTAAATCTCACAAGACTGAGAAACCCCAAATAGGCCATAATCATGGTCATGGCATTGGTCAATGTCAATAAATAATAACATATAGGTCATAGCCCTAGCAACAACAAATACAGGCTTTAGTAATCCCTAGCCACACTTTTAACAAAAATATGTCTAAGCAATAAAGTCAACCAAAACAATAAAGTTACCAAGACCACGAAGATACCAAATCCATGAAATTACGGAGAAGTGCTAGTCGCAACACTAGAATAAGTGGGCCACAACAGCGTTGGATGCAGCGCTAACGTTGCTGCTGTCGTGCCCCCCAGTTCCTTTGCTGCAGCCCCATGCTTCTTTGCTGGGCACCCGAGTGTCAACGCTGGGCCCCAAGCTCCGATTTACTCCTAAGCACCGAGTGTTGCTGCCGCGCCAATGCTGGGCCACCAAGTGCCTGAAGTGCGCCTCCAAGCACCGAATGTTGTTTTCGCACCAATGATGGGCTCCAAGTGCCTTTGATGTGCCCCCAAGCACCTAGTGCTGCTGTCGTGCCAATGTTGGGACCCAAGCTCCTTTGCTACCGCACCACGCTCTTCTGCTGCCGCGTCATTCTTCTATTCATACTATCACCAATCTCCCTAGATAACACTATTACATAAGTCATTACTACGACAAAATTGGTATAAAATCCAGTAGAAGCATTATTTTACAACATGGATGATGGCTTTGAAGCCATGACCCCACTAACTCTTACAAGACATAAAATCACATTATAATGAGGGGATAAAACATGGGGTTTTGGTCTGACGGTCTACATCTGGACCGAGGATGAGTCCTCCTTGCCATGGTTTCGTATGAGTCTCTCCATATCTTCACGGGTGACAAAATTGGATTTTTGGTACTTTGTGGTGGACGATCAGGAATGATATGGACTCCTTTGTCTTTTCGAGCCCCAGACGTTTCAGCTTCGGTGGCCGCTGTAAAGTTGGTCCTGGTCTGCTCCATCAGTCGGTGGCGATGTTCTGGGGAGAGTTGTTCCGTCAGGGTTCTAAGACAAGCAAGTACCTCCTTCTGAGTACTGGCCATGTCCACCTGTGTTTTAGCGAGAACCTCCTGTCTCTTCATCAGATTATCAATGTTAGGCGGGGTTTGGGTTTTCTCGGCACCTTCAACAGTTTTGTCATCGAGAGGAGGTGTAGTGGTAGCATTGGTACGAGAAGGCTCAGTAGTGACAGGGGTGTTTTCAGGGTTGCTACCACTAGTACTACCTGAACCGACTATAGGAGTTGTAACTGCTCCGGACCTAAGATCCACCATATTGAATAACTGAAAATTGACTTTTGTAATTGAGAGGTTGATTTCCCGCTGTTGTCGCCAATTGTTTTAGGGTGAAAACAAATGTACGGTAAAATCGTATTTTCAAGTAGGTTCGAGAGATCAAAATCGAAAGGACGAGCCTAAACCAAAAAATGGTCGTTTACGTCCTGCTTCAATCACAAAGGTGGAGAAGGTTGAGGTAGGTCTTAGGGGAGGGAAGCAAAGAAGGTTGAGAAATAACAATGTGATAGGTAATGTGTGGAGGAGAAAAAGATTATCTCTTAGATGAATCACTATTTTTGTATGTTTAGTTTTTCATGATTGATTGTCTTGTTTGTTAGGTCTTGTTCCAAATATATGAGAATCATCCATTTATAGTTCAAAGAAGACACACTGATTTCTCGTAAGTCGTGGAAGTTAGGAAGAGGTAGAGAAGTGATGATTATGGAGATCGTAGTGGGGTGGTGCCCAGAAAGTAGGGAGGATCTGTCTGACTACTACTCCCCATCCTCTCAATTGCTCTGTAACCACCCACTTCTTGTTACCTTCTTGTTCGAGGGGGTGGTGCCACCACCCACGATTTCCGTAGACCTCCAGACCAATACCCCAATGAGAATCCCCCCATGTGTTGTATTTGCTATCTCGTGGAAATAGTGGAGTCACTAGACACCATTGCTTTGATCAAGTCAAGTCAAGTCAAGTCAAATGACTTGCTAAGTTAGTGAGGTAAGTCGCGCGACTCACTGGATCGATAATCAGACTGATAAGGTCGAGTCTGTGAAGTTCAGTGGTCATGTATTTACTTAGAAGCAACATGCCATATTTAATGGCTAAGTATTAGCTCAGAATTGACTTAGCATAAGTCCGAGAGGCATTTGAGGCCAAATGTTACAGAGGGCGTCTTAAGCAAGGAGACATACTAGAGTTCATATAAGATTTGAGATTGGACTCATATTGAGAAGCAAGGCTATTTCTGAGGGAAATTGTTAGCAAAGCTAGTACTATCCACTTAGCGTAAATAATAATGTGCTAGCTCTTTAATATAAAAGGCTAATGTGCTAACGTCTAAGGAGTAAGACCAATATGCATAACTTCTAGTAAATATCAATTATACTATGGTGAGAAAGATAGTGTCAAGGAGGTTCAAAGTTAGCCCTTCAACTGGGTCAAATATAGTTAGCACTAAAGTGCTAGTGCTTAATGTGCTTGTGGCTAAGTCGCTAAGTATGGATGTGCTAGGCATAAGGGAGTATTGGCCATGGAAAGCTAGAGACGCATTAGGATATAGATAGAGATGCATCATGTTGCTAGGCGCGTGCTCGAGCTAGGGCGCATCAGCCAGGCTAGGGACGTGCTCGAGCTAGCAAGGACGTATTTGAGCAAGGGAGGCGTTCGAGCTTAGAGGCGTATTTGAACAAGGGAGGTGTGCTCGAGCTTATGGGAGTATTTGATCCAAGGGAGGTGTGCTCGAGCTTAGCAGGGACGCACTGGAGCCAAGGGACGTACTTGAGCTACTAGGGGAATATTTGAACCAAATAGGGACGTATTGGGCTTCTAAGGCACATCAGCCCTAACCGTTGCTCGATGACGCGTCAGCCAAATGGGACCGTTGCCTAGGGACACATCAAGCTAGACGGACCGGTGCTCGGGGACGTTTTAGGCTAGAGCTAACCAAGAGAGTTTGCACCTTTGGCGCTATGGTTAGGATTAGCACTTTAGTGCTAGAGTTAAGGTGTTAAGGTGATGACATGCTAGTTGAGGCCTCATTAGGCCAAAATGTGCTAGCTAATACCAGGTAGCTTAGTTGGCGCTTCCCAGATGCTAGGATTAGGACCATGAAAGTTAACGCTTTAGCGCTATGGTGGCTAACTAGTGCCAATGTGGTGCTACGCCAAATAGCTAGTGATATCTTGGCGCTGATAGGAGAAAAGGCTAGGGTTAGCCTAGCTCAGAGGTTCAATGCGTCTTTTATGGCATTGGTTCTTGATTGTGACGCGTTCAAGAGAAGTGGCGCATTATTTGTGACTTATATTTGAGCAAAGTGCTAAAGTAGTATATTTGAGCTCAGAGGAGCAACTTGAGAAGCATTTGTTGCGAACAAAGCGTTAAGCTAGAATGTATTTTGGGGTTTAAGCATTGGCTATTCCCGGATTTGATGGATGTTACTGGAACATCAATGCGCATTCGAGGCAAGTTCAAGGAATTCAGTCGTGGAATTTATGCAACTTGAGACTAACTCGATATGGTATGAATATTATGAGTATTGAGGAGGCTGGAGAGCCAGTTTAGAATGTTTAAAAAGAAGAATATGTACTCTTAATTCGCCTGCGGAATATAAACAGAGACACAATATTTTGTATTTTATTATAGAGTTAAGCGTATGTGCATAAATACGTACATATCCTTTTATATTCCTGCTGCTTGGCAGAGGACAATTTTACAATTCTAGCCCTTGTCAAAAACCCATTATCTACAAACACTACACCAATAGAGATTTTGTAACACATATAAATGTTACGCTTAATTAAGTCACATAAATAGGTGTGTAATTTTTGGTGTTATTTATTTGTAACATATGAGTTTTTGACACCTAAAAGTGTACTTTAATTAATTTAGATCATACTTAAAAGTGTTACAAGTATTTCACAAATATTACTTTAACAAATCCGCTGATAATTACGATATTTTTTTTTAATTTTCACATATCAAGAAAATTTACACGTGCCCTTTTATCAGGCCACCCAACCCTGGTTCACATGAACGAATCCAAAACGTTAATTATACAGTGCATGCACATGCAAAAGAAACTGTAGTTGTCTAAAAATGTCCCCAAACTACATCGAAAAAGACAACATATTGTTCACAAGAATCACAACTGCTATTAAAAACAAGTACATTAAACAAAATAATGGAAACTAGACATATACCTCTTCTAACTTTAGATATAAATGAATAAAAAAAACTGTGCCAAATTGTGGACTTGATAACTCAGGGTGTAAATAGAAATATTTCTTTGTAGGATGCAACATATAAAAGTCTAACAAGTACATGTACATTGTGAACACTGCCCATTATATAAAATTTCATGACAACTTATTTTACAATTCAACAGAGCGGGAGGAAAAATAAACTAAAAAAAAGTTAAATTATTTAGGAAAGTGACAGACCTTAGTAGCACCCGAATTTCTTCTACACTTGGTAAAGATTACGGTGAAGTACACTAGTAACTGCAATATTTTCCACAAGAACCTGTATTTTCTGAATTCAGGGATCGGAAACGTAATCAAAATTATTTACTTATTGTACTGCTGACGAGGCCTCAATTACTTGCCAGAAGGATCATGCCAAAATGCTAGAAGGCTTGCTTGTATTATTCCAACCGGTAGTTGTCCTGAATCTCATATCAGCTTCACGGTACCTAAACAACAACATTCGTGCACTCACACATTCTTTGTGACCAGTACAATAATAATAATATTCTTCATACTTTAGCCAAGATAAAATAAAAACATCTCGAAAAGAAACACCACAAGTGTTCGGAACACTACCATACACCATACATAAAATACTATTGCATTGTAAAATAAGCAGAATGAAACATGTCCCCATACTCCACTATGAAAATAATATGAGCTTTCATTGAATAATCATAAAATTAATCAACACCTAGTGCAACAGGAATAGACCAGCATGAGAAACAAGTTTTACAACCGTGTACAAAGATACCATTCAGTATCTTTCAAGAACTGTAAGAAGCTGACAAATGGGTGAAAACAAATCATCATTATAATGTTTTGGGATTTTAATTATATAACTCACCAAACTAAAGGAGAACGTACCAGCTTCAATTCCAGAGGAATACTCAAACCCGGGATCGCCAGTTAGCCGTGACAATGCTCTTATTTCAAGGATGAGCAAACCTGTCTCCAGAGAAAGAAAAAAATCAGTATACTTAAAGGATTTGGTCTCTCATCTATCTCTGCATACTTGATGTTAGTGGGCATCATATTTCCATATCCTAATGTGTTTATTTCCGTTGTTTCATTCTCCATCACTCCACAGTCCCATCAAAGAATTTTCTCATTAATGTAGATTCATAAATTCTTATTTTTAAATAAAACCAGCAAAATGTAGTAAATACTACTGAAGACCACCATATGCAAAACTGTCAGACTAAGATTCTAGTCCAGTTCATAAGCATTAAGCAAAAATAATTTTTAGTGCACTTCGTAACAAAAGATACAAGAGATGGTTTTTCTAAGAATATAAAAAGGAATTTCTACCTTTTAGTTTGCTCAATGAGATTTTACCTATGATCTTATGAAACAACCTAACACGAACAAATTTTCTCCCTCTCCATCGAGAACTTTTTCCAAGTAGGCCAGTAATTTCTGAGTTTTACTGATTCATGAACCAGAGATTTGTGAGTTTTACTAAAATGAGAGAAAACAAGATGTCGACTTACCCAAGCAAATCATGTCTTTTGTTGCCATTGAAGTTAAAGCATTCAATAGTTAAAGGCGTATCCTGCATTTATCAAAATAGTTAACAAGTGATGAAGATATACTATACCAAATCATACACAGTGTCAATTTTTTGTGGTATGATCTGTAAACATGGTCCATTTTCTCATAAATATGTTTAGTTCTTTTTTAATAAAAAAAGCAAAGTGGTGGTTATACATGGCTTTTGTTAGCCCAAAGAACAGTTCAGTTATAACCCCAAGATGTAAATACACTGCTAAGTTTCCATAATAGTATCAGTCTGTTACTAATGCGAAGAGCGGGTAATGACAACCCAAAATCAGTAGTTAGCAGCTAGAGTTTATTATTAGAAACATAATATACAATATACAAGCTATTAAAGGAAATGAAAAACAAAATAGGTTTACCTCGCTAACATCTTTAAGATAACCACCCAAAGCAGCAAACTCTAGGTTATTAGTAAGAGATTAGTTCCAAGGCTTCCACGAGAAATGATAAATGCCATCTGCTTTAAGGAAATTTTATCCTAGTCATAAAATAAAACATTTCCTTAAAATCCCAGGAGAATTTTAGTTGCGCCAAAGTTGATTTAGAAGAATATTCCAGACAATTCTAACTTAATTACTTAATAGTTAATCCTCCATTTAGAAAAATAAATTGAAGCTAAAATGAGTGGTTAACATATGTAAGCCATGTTTTATGAGAAATCAATGTTGGGAATTGCTTTAACTATTTGGTGATGATAAACCCTTGGAAATCCATAACTAACCATTCCTTTATCAGTATAGAAGCAATAAAACAGATTCTAAAGAGAAGCTTTTAAATTCTTGTGGTATGGTAGATTTACAGATAGTACAGCAGCAACATACAAAAATGTAGAGGCAGAATATGTTGATAAATGGTGGTGCCTTTGCATTCATATGGTTTGTGAGAAGAAAATTAAGAAGGCATTATCACATCTTAGCGGTATATATACATACAGATTCCAACTAAATATACCTCTGTTTTCATTTTATAAGATTCAAAAACTACTTCGGCTGAAACTATATGCATTTTACACCAAGTACATTAAGTACCAACAACTACGCTAGCCTAGAGAATAATGATCATCAGACTTATCACTAAACCACAATTAGTAATTTTAGTTTTAAAGCATTTGTAGTAGTCTTAAGTTTCAGTAGGGCTAGATGCTGATACTTTTGTCAATTCAAATGGAAGAATAAAAAAGGAAAACTTAATTGGACAAACACCCTTCGGAAATTGACTCAGTGATTTAGATGCAGTAGCTAACATTGTGCCGTAGATCCACAATGAGAGCAAATGTTTGAGTAAAATGTAAAACAGGATAAATTGACACAGAACATTCAACAAACACGTAGAGGACAAGGAATATGTATAAAACATGTTATGTCTTGCAACCAAACACCGTACACTTGTTTATCAGAATTGCTTGACATCAAACGCGACTTTCGGAAAATACTAACACAGTTCATTATTACAAGTTAATTTATGAAATGAAGTCATACCTTCGTTTGTGAAGATGACAACAAAAAGATGATCTGCACTCTTTTGTCGTGTTACTTTTCGCCCAACTAGTTTAGAATCTAAAAGGTTCCTCCAAAACTTCTTAAACATCTAGCCATCTACACATTTGCAAATGCATTCTGATTATATATGCTACTTTGTGCTCATATACACACCAATCACATACCTAACTCCCACCTTTCTTCTTTCTTTATTTCATCCTCCTGCTAACTAGTGTTCTTCTCCTACTTCAGTGGAGAAAGGATCAGATAAGTTTAGTACTGCTAATAGATCTAGTCTTAGTATCATTATCGAAAAATTGCCTAGTCTGCAATTAACCAAACTGGGTGTCAAGTCATGGTCAAAATATGTATGAATACATATCCACTTATTTGTTTTAGATTATTAAGTTGTACTATATACTTGCTGAGGTTTTTTTTGTTGGTTTTGGCTCATGGAGTTGTTCAGGGAAATTTCCATTAAAATTTGATGCAGAAAAAATATGTTATTTACTAAGAGGAAAAGTTAAAGCATATACAAAAGTAATTATGAACACATATTACAAACCAGAAAATGTAAAATATATATATATATACAATAGACCCTTCAGCAAGAGAAAAAGAGAATACCTGAGCAATTAAAGTTGGATTCGAGGAACCCTAGTTACCTAATGAACCTGAAGAAACCCGATTATTTATCAAAAAGAAAATTAAAAAAAAATAATAATTTATCTTCAACGGGAGAACGCAATATTTATCAATTAGTTCAAAGAAAGAAAATCGATTGAAATGTGATACTCACCGTGTTCTTATAGATCAAACATTGAAGGAATTCTAACATTAATCTCTTCCTTCTTTTCCCCAAATTATGCAGAACAGTGGTGATAGATAAAGGAAGAGAAGTTGAGTTGAACTATCAAATTCGTGGGAGATGTTTCCGCCAAAATTCTCTTTGGTAAAAACACAACCAAAAGATCATAATAAAAGATAGACAAAAATGATCATAACACATTGGTTCGGCCATGATTAGTCTACATTCATGGGTAATGAAAGTTGGAGTTTTATTAATATTTGTGGGTTACATTTGAAAATGAAGCAGAGGAGGCCTCCCTCGGGCCAAAAGTCCCCTTCTTCTTCTCTCTAAATTATATTTATAGGGATAAAAAGATAATAATTACTAAAATACCCTTCACCACATGTCATCAAGGTTCGCCACGTGTCGATGGAGATTCTTCTAAGCTCGCCATGTGTCGTAGAGGATTCACCACGTTTCGCCATGTGTTAACGGGATCCGCCACGTGTTATTATTATCCTTATCTTCAAAATGACCTCTATCCAAAAGTTGGTGCGGAATTGACTTGGTCTATCGGAATTGACTGGTGCATCGGGATTGATGACGTCACTTTGGGAAAATGATGTCGCTTCGATCAAAGTTGGGGTTCGGAATTAATGACGTCACTTCGGGAAATGATGACGTCGCTTCGGACCAAGTTGGGGTTCGGAATTGATGACGTCACTTTGGGAAAATGATGATGTCGCTTCGGGATCGGGACGTGATGACATCGCTTTGGGATCGGGACGTGATGACGTCACTTCGGGAAATGATGACGTCGCTTCGGTCCAAGATGGAACGGTCGTGATTGACTTGGTCCATCGGGATAGCATGGATCGGGACAAGGTATATCGGGCACAGCTTGTGCGATCATGCTTGGATCGGACATGTAAAGCTTCGGACATTATAAGGATGCCTTGAGCGGGAAATGCAAGCATACAAACTTTACCACTTTCGATCAACATGATTGGATGATTCGAAAGTTTAGTCTTGGCGGGAAACAAATGTATACACTTTTCCACTTCACTTCATGCAGGACGAACAAGAATTCTATGATTCAAACACAGCACTTGAGCGGGAATGAAACTTTACGGACTTCATTGTCTTACGGGAACGGGCTCACGAGCGGACCATTTTATTGGGCTGGGCTTGCGTAGCTTGAGTGGGAACTTTCATCTTTGAATTATGTTCTCTTCACTTGGGAATGATTTTAAGTGCGGGAAAAATGAATTGTCTACTTCAGCATGCAGACAAACTGGGAACGGAAGTGCTTCCGGGAATCAGCATGCGGACTTGAAATGCTTCATTTCTGGCTTACGGTCCAATTAACGCTGCGAACATCATTTTGTCCTCAACAACTTGCCCCCTTTTTCTTGAGAGTTGTTCGAAGAAAAAGTCTTAAGAAAATTACCACTCGTCTCTGAATCATAATGTGGTTGTTGATGTTGTTTAAGCATTTCAATGTTATGTTGCATTTTTGTCCCTGCAAAACAAAATGTTGTATATATATATATTGATCGTTAGTTTTTCACCACAAGGTTCCTTTGAACCCTGGGTTGATATTTTTTGCAACGAAGCACCTCCTTCCATGGAGTTATGACATTCGAGATCCCACCCATACGAAACAAACCCGGGCCAGGGGTAAGATACAGGGTTGGTCCCGAACGTACTCTTTTTGTATCAAGACTCTTACTTAGGTTCTGTGACTCAATAGTCTTATCAAGTATCAAGACTCTTTCATGGGTTCTGCGACCCAATAGTCTTATCATATCTCCTAGCCACGGAGCTCGGTAGGAACACACACTTAATTTATCTCGGGCATGTAGTAAATTAATGCATCCCATCATTTTATTAAGACTCTTACATGGGTCCCCTCTTTGGGGATGGACCCATTAGCCTTATTTCAAGACTCTTACATGAGTTCTCTCGTTGGGGATGTACCCACTAGTCTTTTCTTGTCTCCTGAACGGAGAAATATTGGTAAGAAATATACCTGAAATGTATATGAGAAGTATACTTGAGAATCATCCATATATTTCTCATTTCTCATTTCTTATTTAAGATACATCCCATATTCTTCTATGTACACGAGAAGCATATATAGAAAGAAAATATGAGATGTATTTTAAATAAGACATGAGGAATATCCAGATGAAATATCATTTTATTCCGAAGTAATCGTTATATAAGAGATCAGAAGTATACGAATATAGAAGTACTCGCCTTCCGGAAATATTTAATAATAAGTAGCAAGAGATACCCATTTTTGAATGATAATTCCCGTAGGAGCGTTTAGATTACCGCAAGAAGTATAAGAGATATCGAATGAAAATTCGTATCATAACTCATACGAAGTATAAGAAGTATCGTCCTTCGAATTAATATAAGAAGTCCGAAATAAATTGAAGTATTTATTGAATATTCTTCGTGTGAAGTATCTATCAATTGCTGCCTTATGCTAAGAAGTACAAGGCATATAACATGAAGTGGCGAAAAGTATTATATCTATTTAGCGTTAGTAAATTATTAAAATGAAATACCTAATTGGTGTGCAGTATTTAGCTCACTTCACAGCTAAAAATTTGATTTCTTTATAGCATGCCCCCCAGTACATCATTAGCGCATAACTGGTGCATCTCTAAAGTGTCATTCATAGGTATCTTTCACATAGTTGATCGGGCACGAATGATCGGGCATAACGTATTAGGCACTTCTTGTGCGGTCATGCTTGAGCGGGAAATGTACTTGAGCGGAGCAAGTGGAGCGGGCCAGAGCGGAGCACTTTCGGACAATGTGATTGGATGCTTTGAAGTTAAACTTGTGTGCAAAACAAATGCATTCAATCTCCCCCCACTTTCGTTCATCCCAATTGGTCGGTTTGAACTTGATTTTGTGGTGGGAATCTGTATCATTTGTAGCTTCATTTTGATTGTGTAACTATGTAAAGATCATCATCTGGTGGGCTTGGCTACATCCGGGCTTGATGCTTCGTCTTGAGATGGACGATATTGTTCATTTTCAGCTTCGGTCCAGTCTTGTAGAGCGGACAATGTTGCGCTCATTCTTGCAATCGGGAAATGGTATCGGGAATTAATTCATCCTTTACTTCAAACTTCAATTGTAGATGCTCTCATTGGTTAATTTGAACCATTAGTAAAAGTGGGAATCCTTGTGATTGGTTGAAACAAATATGGGAAATGAAATTTCGTTCTCTTCATACTCACAAAGCAATAAAAATGAACACAATTTGTCAAAATCAAACAGTGAAATTGGTAAGGTCTTCTAGTGAGCAAGCAGTTGAATTCTGTGTTTGTGATGGACCATCAGTCTCGTGCAGTTTCCCTAGGAGCAGTAGCCAAGAGAAATCACAAAGCCACAATAATGAAAACATCCATTGGACTTTGCAGGATAGGATTGAGAAGGGAGAGTCTCAGGAGTCTATCTGTGGAAACAATCTACATCTTAAATGCCATACCACCTCGTACTCACAAAATGAGTGTAAAAGAAATAGTGGGTCTGGTGGCATGGGTACATAAGTGTTCTCTTCAGACAGGTCAAGTTGGAGAAATGGAGTGAGGAAAAATTTACAAGCACTCTGTGATAACTTCATCTGGACCCTTTGAGCGAATATCCAAGAGGGAGAACTCCAGCAAGAGGAAAACACGGACAACATCACCATCTTCATTTCTTGTTAATTTGATTGGATCAAGCCCTTGGTGCGCAGAAAAGAATGTGAAAATCACTTCCAATAAGTCCAATCAGGGAATGCTTGAGTTGATGTTGCCCCCTAGAGTGGAGAGGACTCATATCTCTGGCAGTGTTGATGATGTTGGTCAAGAAGTAGATGCAAGCAGTAACAACATTTCCTTCTCCATCATGGAATGTTGAATTTCTCGTTCATGCATTTCTTCAAGCATTTTTCGTGCAATTCAGTGAATGATTCCTGCATAAAATTGGCTATGATTTCACTCAAGCAAAAATTCCTTCCCTGCAATCATATTCACATTCAAGATAAACCCAACCATCCAAATCATACATATAGTCATAGTAATTGCAGCAATTAATTCATAAAGAAAAGTTGAATTAAATTAGTGAGAAAAATCCCCAAATCAAGTTAAAACTTTAATGCTTGCTCTTTTCAAGATTGTATAAATGGGTTTGTAAAACAAATCTTGGTTATAATTAATCTGAATTCGAAATTGGATTTGAATAAAGGTTTACAGGAATCTTTTTTTTTTTTTATTTTATTAACTCTTGCCGTTGTAAATCAAATCTATCATATGGGTTTGTAGACAATGGTCCTGTTACTGTTGGCAAGATTTTTTCACATAACAAAACCTTAGTTTTCTTGGTAGTAAATCGGATTTTCCAAAGAAACTTTCTTTTTTCTACTGTAAGAGAAAATACTGAGATGAGATTTCAGAAGTATGTTTTCTGACTTGTTTTAAAACTCAGTGAATTCAAACCGAAAGTTGCAAATCAAATGCTTGAGAAGATAACTTCTCAAATCGTTGTTTTAAAATTTCAAATCTAAAGATTAAGAACAAAACGAAGAAATCAGAACTGCTGCTGAAGGGTTTGCCAAATTTCTCTGATGATTTCTCCATTGTTGATGTTTCCGGTGTGTCAGGTTGGATAAATCCATTAGACATCCCTGTTTCTAGCGCCAAATTGTTTCCGCCAAAATTCTCTTTGGCAAAAAACAACCAAAGATCATAATAAAAGATAGACAAAAATGATCATAACACATTGATTTAACGTGGGTCGGCCATGATTAGCCTACATCCACGGGTAATGAAAGTTGGAGTTTTATTAATATTTCTGGGTTACACTTGAAAATGAAGCAGAGGAGGCCTCCCTCGGGCCAAAAGTCCCCTTCTTCTTCTCGCTAAAATTATATTTATAGGGATAAAAAGATGATAATTACTAAAATACCCTTCACCACATGTCATCAAGGTTCGCCACGTGTCGATGGAGATTCTTCTAAGCTCGCCATGTGTCGTAGAGGATTCACCACGTTTCGCCATGTGTCAACGGGATCCGCCACGTGTTCTTATTATCCTTATCTTCAAAATGACCTCTATCCAAAAGTTGGTGCGGAATTGACTTGGTCTATCGGAATTGACTTGGTGCATCGGGATTGATGACGTCACTTTGGGAAAATGATGACGTCGCTTCGGTCGAAGTTGGGGTTCGGAATTGATGACGTCACTTCGGGAAATGATGACGTCGCTTCGGACCAAGTTGGGGTTCGGAATTGATGACGTCACTTCGGAAAAATGATGACGTCGCTTCGGTCCAAGATGGAACGGTCGTGATTGACTTGGTCCATCGGGATAGCATGGATCGGGACAAGGTATATCGGGCACAACTTGTGCGGTCATGCTTGGATCGGACATGTAAAGCTTCAGACATTATAAGGATGCCTTGAGCGGGAAATGTAAGCATACAAACTTTACCACTTTCGATCAACATGATTGGATGGTTCGAAAGTTTAGTCTTGGCGGGAAACAAATGTATACACTTTTCCACTTCACTTCATGCAGGACGAACAAGAATTCTATGATTCAGACACAGCACTTGAGCGGGAATGAAACCTTACGGACTTCATTGTCTTGCGGGAACGGGCTCACGAGCGGACCATTTTATTGGGCTGGGCTTGCGTAGCTTGAGTGGGAACTTTCATCTTTGAATTATGTTCTCTTCACTTGGGAATGATTTTAAGTGCGGGCAGTGCAGTCCATACCGGCCGGTATGGCTGGTATACCGCCGGTATTACCGGTTTCGGCCGAAAAGCGGGACGAAATCCGGTATACCGGTAAACGGTATTTGACCGAAAATATCGGCCGGTATGGACTGTACCGGTTTGGCTGGTACGGCCGGTATTGACCGGTACAATCATTTTTTTTGTTTTTTTTATTTAAAAATAAAATAAAAATAAAAATAAATAAATAATTTATTCTTGTTTTAGGGTTTCCAATTGTTACTCATATTTTTTATGATATTTTAGAATTATATATGCATATGATAATATCTATAATTAATCTAATGATCTTAAAATTGTAATATCTTTGTTTAATTAGTATTTTAGACGATAAACTTTGAAGTTATTCTTGTTTCTTTTGTATTTCCAGTTTGAACTTTGGATGAAATCTATGGATCTATATATTTTGGATGAATGCTAGTTTATCTTTTTAAATTTTGTGAAAAAATGTTTGTTATAACGTGTTAAAATATATTTATAGTTATAAAATGTGAACTAGTAATTTTTCATAAAATTATAGGTATAATATATATGCACCGATATTCCACCGATATTTAAACCGAAATTTCCCCGGTATACCGGCGTACTAGTGTATCGCTCTCAACCGGTACGAACCGAAATCCGGTATGGTACAACCTTGAGTGCGGGAAAAATGAATCGTCTACTTCAGCATGCAGACAAACTGGGAACAGAAGTGCTTCCGGGAATCAGCATGCGGACTTGAAATGCTTCATTTCTGGCTTACGGTCCAATTAACGCTGCGAACATCATTTTGTCCCCAACAGGAGAGAAGTAAACTGTGTGAGAAAGTTTGAGCGGGAATTTGTATGAGTTTGGAAAAAATAAATCAATTTCGCGGGAGTGGTTTTTTCTAGAGTAATTTGAGAGAGAGTTAGTGTTCATGTTTCTATTTACCAAGGAAGAAGTGGGAAAGTTGGATCGTGTGAAAAAAAAAATAGATCGTGTATGTGAAAAAAAATAGATCGTGTACGGGAGGAGAGTTTTCTTTGTTTTCTATTTTTTTTCTTTATTTTTTTGTTAATTTACAGTTTTATTTATCTATTAATTATAGGCCCTCCACTTGTCAATTCTTCTACCGTCCTCCATCGTGACAAAATTGTAAAAATACTCTATTATATAAAAAGCTTTCTATATAAAGTAACATTTTCAGGTTGCATCACATAAATGTGTGACACACGTTGTCACGTATATTAATGTAACTAACCTGTGTTATAAATTCTTGAATTTGATATAGTGAACTGGGAAGAGGAATCCTCAGGATTTCTGAGGGATAAAGGGGTTGGCTTTGATGAACAACAGACGAATTCTCTTTTCTGCTAGTTTGAAGAAGCCATTCCAAATCTTCACGAGTGACAAAGTTTGGTTGTTGACGATCATCGAGAATACGAACTTCGTCATCGTCTTAAGCGTGTCCCTCGAAGTGTTGGCATCAGCAGTTGCCTCAGAAGTATTTCTAGTTTGTTCTGCTGGGGAAAATTTCTCTGTAAGGGTCTTGAGGAAGGTGAGAACTTCCTTCTGAGTCGTACCCATCTCAGCTTCAGTTCTAGAAAGGGTTTATTGTGTTTGCATAAAATCAACGATGGTAGGCATAGTTTGATCATTCCTGACTTCTTCAGTGTGCTGCTCAGACGGAGGAGGAGTGATATTGTCGATATTGGTAACCAGAGGAGTGTTACCCGAAGTACTAGTGTTGGTACTGACAGAATTCAAGTTAGGGGTGGTTACTGAACCCGACCTAAGATCAACCATCTTAAAATTAATAAAATTGAGAAAATTGGAGAATTGATTTTTACAACCGAGAGATTAATCTCCCACTGTGGTCGCCAAAATGCTTGTGGGTAAAAACGATTAAAGGGTAAAAGGGGAAAATTTCGGAGCATGCTGATTCTAGTAAAAGCAAATCGTGTAAACCTTAAACATTTGAACTGTATAAATACTTTTAAGATTCGAGAGATCAATCTGTACGAAATTGGCTTAAATCAAGGAATAATCGTTCCAAAATCGCTTCAGTCACAAATGAAGGCGAAATGTTGATTTGTAGGGAGGGAAGCAAATAAGGTATTGAGATTAATGGAATTGAATGTCAGTGATGGTAAGATGTGTTGAACTACTGTGAATGCGAAAATCAGAAGTCTGAGTTTTTTGAGAATCTCTAAGATGATGGCTTTGTAGTCGTCCTTCTTGTTCTTATCAGATAAAATTCTTGTCCTTTTGTCGATAGGTTAGAGAACCTACTTACATCAGCGGAAGTTAACACATTGATATCGTAAGTCGTGACAGTTGCAGAGAAGTTGAGGAGTAGAGAAGTGGAAAAATCGTGGTGAAAACCAAATCCATAATGCTAGTGGGACTTGACAGTTGTACGACCACTATTCCATTTATTCCTTCAACTGCCGACATGAATTTTATACTCTCATCGTGGGTGTATTGCTACACCGCACGTGTTTTAGGTCGTCGGGCCGAAACCCTAGTGAATATCCCCTGATGTGATATAATTGATGCCTCGAGCATGGTTGAGTCTATTTTATAGACGTTTATTATTTGGTCAGTTAATGACCTAGATAGACTATTAGTCTTGGCATATTGATGAGTCTAACATGTTGTTGAGACAAGCAGTGATGCTTAGTACATCATAGTGTTTGAGAGTCTGATTGATGTTGACATTGGTAGTTGTGGCATATCATTATGTCAACTGACGCAACAATAATACTTGTATGACCTTGAAGTTGCGTGAGTGTCAATCTCATGTGAGCGTTAGTCTTGTATGAGCGCTAGGCTCGTGTAAATACTAACGTTAGTAATTGTAAAATACTTAGTTTCTTCTTACTGTCAAATGGTTCGAGTAACAAAGTAGAAAGACAAAAACTATTTTTAACTATTGGTAGCAAGACCAATCAAAGAGTTGTAGAGGGACCGACCAATTTGGTGGTAAAGGGACCGACCGAAATTGGTTGGATATAGGACCGATCAAAATTGATATAGCACGGGTTTAACAAAACATGAATTTGACAGAACACGAATTTGGTAGTTGCGACACCATGCTTCGCGTATCATATAGTCGCTAGCAATATTTTGATATATATTTGGTAATAATATTGGTGTGATGACCAATTAAAATGAAGGCCAAAATTTTGGAAATATTAAAATAATAATATTTTAATATATTAGATGGTTACGGGACCATTTTATATTGATATGTGCTGCTATTTGGTCTTTGCAGTTATTTGGAATTTTTTGACTTTGGTAGAAGGAGCAAAGGAGTTCTAATAGGAAAAGGAAATCAGGAAACCCTAGAATAAAAGTAATAAACTCAAAAATACAAGATTGGGGACCGGCCAAGGATGGCCGTCCGGTCCCACGACTCTCTTATATTTTTTTAGTATTTCTTATTCTTTCCACCTATTTCCTCTTAAGACCTATATGCTCTTTAAAGTTTTTTGCTTCGAAGAATATTATTGTTATATACACACGTGGGTGTTAGCCCATATGCACGAAAAATTCAGACATGACGCTCTTTAGTAAAAACGATGTAGATTCTCCATACGATGTCCGTTTTTGATGATCCACCCCAATTTCAGAATCGGAAAATCGCTAGATATCTTCCATCTCGGAAGTATTTAGGTTTAGAGCTCGTTTCGGACGTCAGATGGAGCAAACAACAATCTTCCACAAATTTTTAGCTAAAATTCTGACCGTTTTTCAGCTTATAGTTCGTCTAGGGTTTAGGTCATATCTCTTAGACCGTCACTTGGAATGGGATGCCCTTTTAGTATGTTGTAGTAGAAACATAGGGGAACATATGTAGTTTAGAACATTTTGCCCCATTCTACATACATTGTTACGCTTTTCCAAGGTGACTATGGTGATACGCCAAATACTAGGTGTTGACCAGTGTTAGGGTTTCGTTGTATTTCGACCAATATTGGGATTTTAGCAACCAATATTAATGATGTGTATTTCAAACTCGACCAATTTTAGAGATTGGTCAATTAGAGCTTTAACTTTGAATTTGGCGCAACAACGACTTGGTGCTTTCACAAAGATGTGATGCTTCGACCTAGTGCATTCGTGCGCAACTTGTCATGCATTATGATAATCAACATTATTCAATTAAGGTTCGATTATTGATATAAAGTCACTATAGGAATTCAACCGGTGAATATAGAAAGGAATCGAGTTGCTCTATACTAGTAGGCAATCTATCTAGGAGCATTGATATTCATTCGGGAACAAAGATGTGTTCTGGATATTTTTTTTGTATAGTTAGAGATCGTCTGGGAAGAAATTGCAATCAACACCAGTGATATTTTGAGGACAATATTGATATATACTAGTGATTAATCCATCTAGGAGTTGTCCCATCATTATGAAGGAATAAACACTTAGCTGTACAATACTAGTGTTGTGTGTAAAATACTGAAAGCTCAGCCGGGTGAGGCTATAATATTATATGTGTACTTTCAAAGAGATTACAAAATCAGTATGAGATGCCTATAACGAAAGTTTGATATTTTAATTCTTTTGCGGAATATAAAATATGAATTTTATGCTCTTGACGCCGGGTCAGTAGCATATACAAAATTCTATGATTTCTCTACTTCTACTGTTGGGCAGAGGCAACTTTACTATTTTACCCTTTGTTAAAAATCCACCATCTATAAGGACATAATTTCATAATGACTTCTAGAAGTAAAAATGTTAACTTTTTGTGGAGAAAAATGTTTTCGCTTATGACTTTTGGGATTCACTTCTGCTTCTGGAGAAACATAAGCACTTCTGCTTCTGGTATTCAAGCACCCTATAAAATAATTTCTTAGGCACACTCAGTTATCTTTAGAGGTATTTTGATATTACTACTAACTAGTAACGAGTGAGAAACATGTGCTACGTATCGGATCGATGGAAACTATTTTTATTGTTGGCTTCGGTATATTAAGGCGGGGCTTTGCCCAACATCTGACTCTAGGAAATTCTAATTAACAATTACCATCTAATACATTGAAAGACTGATACTTTAAATTCGAGTAAGGATGTGTCTTGTAAATGAAAGTGCCCAAATACAATGGCGAATCTA
Organism: Papaver californicum; assembly: GCA_023531435.1. Classification (NCBI taxonomy): domain Eukaryota; kingdom Viridiplantae; phylum Streptophyta; class Magnoliopsida; order Ranunculales; family Papaveraceae; genus Papaver; species Papaver californicum. The sequence continues at coordinate 35,214 of JAJJMC010005899.1, forward strand.
GAACAAAAGTTTAATATGGGCACAATCTATTCTCGAAGATCTTAACTAAAAAATATAATTGGTAAAATCTCATACGCCGATAAAGAACTAAAAATTAAATACCATAAGGGTCATCCAAACTGGAAATTCAATTTGTACAGTACCAAATACAACTTATTATGAAAAGAATGTCTGATCTAACTAAGTGCAAGGTTCGTTCAAATATAAAAATAAAACTCAAAAATAAAAGAAAAACCTAAATAATCTAATACAATTCATTATCCAACTTCTATGTTTGCCCACGACGAGTTCTCATTTTATGAAACATGTTCATGATAAATCATTTGTGATCAAATCAAATATGAATTTCTCAATATAAAAAATCAAAATATCATTCATCCATTCGTCACCCAATCTGTTACGCAAGGATTCTTTACAATTTTCATAGCAGAAAATACCCTTTCTACTGTAACAGTAACAACTGGCGGAAGTAATTCTAATACGAGAAGTAGGTAAACCAATGTTTACACTTTATCCTTTTTAGTCTAACCATTTTGACTGAAAGGTCAGTAATTCCTTTCAATTCCAAGAACTCATTGTTGGACCGTACATCGGTAACATAATTTAGTAGTTCCTCAAGTAAAACAAGTTGGGCAGGAGAAAACCTCTTGGGTAAAACTGGGCAAAACGAATCAATTTGTCTTTTGTCAAATGCAGAAAATGAGTCGATAGGATTTAAGCATGCCAAAGATAGAAGTAATTCCGTGTTTATCTCAGTGAAACGATTATTTAGTTCTTGATATTGCATATCTATGACTATATAAAAATACTCAACTCTATAACGATATGAATTAGTTACTTCTTGAGCTTTACGCTTTGGTCGACTCGCCGGTTGAAATACAACATTCATATCGGGAATTTTGGTGCAGTGATTTACACAAAAAGAAAATACTTTTGAAAACAAAGAATCCCAATCTTTATCTCTCATTATTTAACGAAACTCATGTTACACACTAACAACCACATCTCTCAACTTTTAACCAATTTTAATTCAACTATAGACAACATCAATATTCCGATTTGACTTGCTTACCACAACAAATTTTGGAATCATAAGCTTCCCTAAAATATAATGATTATGATGTCACTTGATGCTCAACAAGTTTGAGAGTTATTCAGTGACAAATTGGATAACAGAGTAACATCTTTGATGAATGATTCATAATAAAATTTCTATTATTCAAGTTATAATAATATCATTCCTTTTTAACAAAAATTAGTAGTATAGCTTGATTTATTTCAAATACAAATATTGCACTATTTCATCATCCACAATAAAAATATCTCAAAAATTTAAGACAATTATAAGAATCATGACAATAAGGCTTCAATTGTTAACATAATAATTATTAAGCTATGACCATGAAACAAGTAAAAAGCAACTCAATTTTCTTACCACAACCAGACCTTTGAATGCTGTAACACTTTTACCCTTAAATTTGATAATTTGGTATTTGAATCTGAAACAAAAATCTAAAACCCACCGTCATAACAAACTCAATTTCATCAATCAGTAAAGAACGTAACAAAAATTAAGCAATTGAAAAATAAAAAAATAAAAAATTTAAGTAGGTATGATTAATGATCGTATTTTAATTTATTAGGGCGTCCACAGTCATGGGACCAAACCCAAAGATCAAAGACTAAAATTTTTACTTTTTGATCCGGCCCAAAAACAACGGGTTCATCATTAAAAATGATCGAACGGTTATCTAGGATAACGCTTGTTGTTGGACGGACGTCTGGGTATACGTTTGTTGAGACGAGCGATTGTCTAGTATATCGCTTGCGTGAGGCGGACATTTGGTCGAACGCTTGATGTGAGGCGGTAACGAAGATTACGCCTGATGATAGACGGACTCCTAGACGCAATGCCCCAGAGACGGACGCTTTACTAGACAAACACCTGATGGAGCGGTTCTCTAGCATTACGCCTGATCAATTGTGTACACGTGCAAATCCATCGTGTGCGGAAAAAGGATGGGCGCACGCTTAGCCATCCGCTTGAATCATCAGGCGTTCGACTAGTCAAACACGTGTCTGTTTATGTTTAATCTTTATCTAAAATACGCTTACGCTTCACCAAGCGTTGATGTATGCTTACACGTTAATGTGGCTTTATAAGCATGCAATATTCTAATAATACAATACTATTTTAATAATACGTATATCAAAGCTTATAAAATTTGTAAAATTTGTATTACCAATTTTAGATTAACCAAGTATTAATGTGGCTTTACGCTTAGATTAACCAAGTTAATGTGGCTTTGTAAAATTTGTATTACTAATTTTAGATTAACCAAGCGTTAATGTGGCTTTACGTTTAGATTAATCGAAGCGTTAATGTGGCTTTACGCTTTACCAAGCGTTGATGTATGCTTATGCTTGATGTATGTTTTTCACCAAGCGTTAGTCTAGGCGCACGCCCATACAGGCGTTAATCTAGCTGAACGCCTAATACATGCGTTATTCTAGTCTAACGCTTGATTTCAGGCGTGTGTCTGGCGAACGCTTCATCAGGCGTAAATTTGGTTAACGCCCGTGTTTTCAAGCGTAATCCTAGACGAACGCTTACCACCAGACTGTTCACTATATGTACGCCTAGACCCAGACGATACACTACACGCCCGTGCGATTATACTTCGTTTGGTCCGGAAAAAATACCAAAAATGATCGTGAACAGTGACAAATCAGGACCAAAAGTATTTATACTCGCACCGCTCTTCTTAGTTTTGGACGAACCAAAAACCAAATTTAGGTTTGGTCCGTCTTTAACTCCTACCACTCTGGACGCTCTTAGTAGTCTTAATTTTTTTTTTCAACCCCTAAATTCGAATTTTAAGATGAAGTTGTATCTTATTTTTTTTTTTATGATCTATATATATATATATATATATATATATATATATATATAATTTAGACCTCCGACTTTTAGCATTGTAAATGTTGTTAGGGACATGGATCATGACCAAATCGTTACCAGTGAACAAATTCTGTTAGGTCATCCAGATATATGGAGAGACGATTATACTCTGAGATCCAAAATTTGGCCAAGCAATTTATCCGTTTTTCAGTCAGCTCTCCCTCTTCTCTCCTTCTCTCTCCGGAAATAAACGAATTCCACACACGCACCATTCTCCAGACATGCCCTCCTTCTCCTAGATCACATCTTTCTCTCAGATCTACTGTACCCCAAATACCTTCCCTTCCTAGATCTGCATTTCTGCTTCCTCAATTACTTTTCTTCTAATTTTTATTTTCTATTTTTATTATTTTTTCTTTGTTATGATCATTTGATAGAGAAGGTTGAAGCTCGAGAGCAGATTAATAATGAAAATGGTGGGGAGAGGTGTTTTGGTTGTTGTTGTAATATTAGTAGTGATTTCTGGTTTTAGAGTAGAAGGAGATGGGTCATCTCATAAGTACAACGAAAGAGAACATGTTCCTCTTTATGCTAATAAAGTTGGTCCATTTCATAACCCTAGGTAACTCATCACAAGATCTAAACCTTTTGATCTTTTTTTTTTTTTCCATTTAATTAAGACAAAATTGCTACTTTGTAAGTTTCTGATCATATTTTTGGATCTCTGTATGTTTGTTTTGTTTATAGCCTAATACATACACGCACTAGAGAATCACTTTTTGACTCTAAACGTGTCTTTAGATAGAAATTGGATGTTCAGAGTAGTTTTATTGATTCATTGATCAATTAGCATACTTGACTGAGTAATTACTGATTCGTTTTCACTTTATAACGGTTCAATGGGTTAACTGGAAAAAAAAACAGTTTAAATTTTATGGAATTCGCTGAACCCTTCTGTACATATTTTTAGTACGTTTGCTGATGATATGTTATGCTTCTGCAGTGAAACATATCGGTACTATGATCTTCCATTTTGCGCCCCAGGTAAACCTTTTCTTTTTGTTCTTTTAATTGATTGCCAGGAATGTGTACTCAAATTTAGTTGTTTTACTAATCTGAATTTCTTTTTATTGTTGCTTTAGAAAATGTCAAGGATAAAAGAGAAGATCTTGGAGAAGTGCTGAATGGAGATCGCTTAGTTGACGCACCATATGCATTGAACTTTCGCGTGGACAAGGAGAGTGAAAACCTCTGTAGGAAGAAGTTAACCAAAGAGGAGGTTGCACAGCTCAGGACTGCAGTATTGAAGGATTATTACTTCCAGATGTATTATGATGACTTGCCATTCTGGGGGTTCCTTGGAAAGGTTGAAAGAGAAAACAAAATGGATCCAAGCAAGTACAAATACTTGCTGTTTAAGCACATCCATTTTGATGTCCTGTATAACAATGACCGTGTCATAGAAATTAATGTGCAGACTGATCCAAACCAATCTGTGGATATCACAGAGGATAGGGAAGTCGAGGCAGAGTTTTCTTATTCAGTCAAGTGGAAAGAAACTGAAATTCCTTTCGTGAACAGAATGGAGAAGTATTCTAAATCCTCGTCCATGCCTCAACACTTGGAGATCCACTGGTTCTCTATAATAAACTCCTGCGTAACTGTTCTTCTATTGACTGGATTTCTCGCAACAATTCTTATGCGGGTGCTCAAGAATGACTTCATTAAGTAAGTAGCGCTGAACTCATACAGTCATTCTCTTGCAAAACCGAACTGTTGGTCATCTGACGATTTCGTTTGCCTGTTCTAGATATTCTCACGACGAAGAGTCGGTTGATGACCAAGAAGAGACTGGATGGAAGTACATCCATGGAGATGTTTTTAGATATCCCAAGCACAAGTCTTTGTTCTCTGCAGTTCTTGGATCAGGAACTCAACTCCTTGCTTTGTAAGTGCTGTTCACCCAATTGCCAACGCGTTTTCCCAAGAAATTCTTGGTTAGTTGTATACTTGAAAGACATTCAAGTAGCAGGTTCGGGTTCTAAAGGAGAATCTGGGTACAAAGACATTATATTGTGATATTTACACTTGTTTTCTTGTCATGCAGGGCAATGTTCATCTTCCTTCTCGCGTTGGTTGGTGTTTTTTACCCATACAACAGGGGAGCTCTTTTTACTGCTTTGGTTGTCATATATGCACTTACTTCCGGCATTGCGGGTTACACTGCTACTTCCACCTATTTGCAGCTTGAAGGAACTAACTGGGTATCTGAAATTTCCTTCATATTGATTCTCTTGCTCTTACTTGTCACTCTCCAGGAAGAATCTTATATTTCTCATGGAACTTATCTCATTTGTTGAATTCTTTTTCTCTGCAGGTTAGAAATTTATTGCTAACAGGCTGTTTATTCTGTGGACCATTGTTCTTAACGTTCTGCTTCCTCAACACTGTTGCAATAGCCTACAGTGCTACAGCAGCATTACCTTTCGGCACTATATTGGTCATTGTTCTCATATGGACACTAGTAACTTCACCATTGCTAGTTTTGGGTGGTATTGCTGGTAAGAACAGCAAGGCAGAGTTCCAAGCTCCGTGCCGCACAACCAAGTATCCAAGAGAAATACCTCCCCTGCCATGGTACAGAGGAACTATTCCTCAGATGGCGATGGCTGGTTTTCTGCCTTTCAGTGCAATCTACATTGAACTCTATTACATCTTTGCTAGTGTCTGGGGCCACAAGATTTACACCATCTATAGCATTCTATTCATTGTGTTCATCATTCTCATCATTGTGACTGCATTCATCACTGTAGCATTGACATACTTTCAGCTTGCTGTTGAGGATCATGAATGGTGGTGGAGGTAAGTTGATCCTAAAACCTTAGAAGTGCATCCTTATAGATACATGATACATATACATTTTAACT
>JAJJMC010005899.1:41442-71480 GCA_023531435.1 Papaver californicum
AATCGTGTGGGAGTGAGTGACCTGAAAAAAGAGGCTATGAGCGAAAATTGTTTAGACCATTTGTCAGACGAATTAGGCCTACATCAAAAGATTAGGTTCTCTCGTAGTTTCTGTTCACCTTGAACACAAATCTAGCATTTAGGTTAGGGTGCAAAAGAATCCAATCTGTTTTATCCTTCGTCACATACATAGACTGACAGGACACAACTTATCACATTTGTGCAGGTCTGTTCTTTGTGGAGGATCCACTGGTGTATTTATCCTGGGTTATTGTTTGTACTACTATTATGCAAGATCAGACATGTCAGGTTTCATGCAAACATCATTCTTCTTTGGTTACATGGCTTGTATCTGCTATGGATTCTTTCTCATGCTTGGGACTGTTGGATTCCGTGCTTCGCTGTTGTTTGTTCGTCACATATACCGTTCAATCAAGTGTGAGTGAGTAGAAGCTGAATTAAAAGGTTACCTTTTCCCTCCAGCTGTAGCCAAGGCCTTTTAGCCAAAAGGGAAAAAGAAGAAACTGTAGTAGTTTATTAGGAAGCGTAGGATTAAACAAATGGTGATGATTCTATCATTCCTTTGCTGTTTTGAAAATTTCACCTAATGTAAAAGGACTACATCTGTTCTTCATACCTTAATATTGAAAGTAATTGTTAGAAGGACTGCATATGTTCTACAAATCTTAATCTTAAAAGTACGGAGTATATTATTGTCAGTCCCCCTCTTACTGCGTACTCTTCTGTCCGTTTGAAGTGGTCAGTGCTGTGCAAGACACCAGTAATCTATTCGTTTTGGCGGGTGCTAACTGTTATTCCATGTTATAGAGTAGTTCTCTTTTGTTTTGACCCATGTTTTGAAAATGGCACCGGACGCCTGCATTGTTGGGAGATTTATTCAACGGTAACTTGTGAGTTTTTCCCTGTGGGTCGTAGCAATGAAATAGGAGGGGACAGGTTTGTTCCTCGTCATGATTGTTATCCTTCCAACTGTGTCCCGTTTCTGCTACTGTGTTACTCCTTTACAACGTCCTTTAAAAGGAAGTGTTATGGTAAAATCAAAGCTATAAAAAACGGCGAAGAAGTGTGGAGGGAAATTTGTTGAATGGTCCAAAGACCCATGACCCATTTAATCTAGGGTCCGGATAATATAGTTTATTCAGAAGTCCAAAAAAGTTTTAAAAAGAGTAAATTGTTTACCTACCCATCGAAATCAAAAACAACCTAAAACTAAAATCTAGGGCGTTAGTGAAACTGAAATCTCGGGCATTAAACCATATCAAAAATCAATACCGAACCGAAGATTTAATATTATTCTTCTCAAATTAAAATCAAAATCGAAAATCAAAACCGAAGATTCAATATCATTTTTCTAAAATCAAATTCAAAATCGAAAATTCAAAATCGAAAATCAAAACCAAAGATTAAAAATCGAAAATCAAAACCAAAGATTCAAAATCGAAAAAATCAAAAATCAAAACCGAAGATTCAAACAAATCATCAACAAAGAAGAAGCAGATCTCTGTTACTCGCCAAAAACAGTACATATTGATCCTTTATACATATTGATCCTTAGTACATATTGACATGTAGTGAAGGAAAATATGTACTGAAGGAAAAAGTGTATGATCCCACAATATATATTGATCCAACAAAACATATTGATATGTACCGAAGGAAAATATGTATGATCCAACAGTACATATTGGTATGTACCGAAGGAAAATAAGTATTGAAGGAAATAGGTATGTACTGAAGGAAAATAAATATTGAAGGAAAATGTGTATGATCCCACAGTACATATTGACCCAACACTACATATTGATATATACTGGAGGAAAATATGTACTGAAGGAAAGAGAGTAGATGATCCAACAATACATATTGATCCAATTGTATATATTGATACGTACTAAAGGAAAAAGTGTATGATCCCACAATACAAATTTTTCTTCGCACGATATGCACCAAAGGAAAATATGTACAAAAAAAAAGAGTATAATCCCACAGTACATATTGAAATAAACAACCTTTAACCATAAAAAAATATGAAAATAACACTAACCCGAAGCATAAAAAAGGAGTAATCATCATTTTAATCGACTAAATCATATTGTTTGAATAAACAACCTTCATCTTCTAACATTGAATATCAAATCAAGATGAAGAAGATTAAAAAGTTAAACAAAACCCAAAAGTTGATGAATTTGTATCTTCTTCTCCTTCTTACAGATCTGTAATTGAAAACCTAAATTACAGAGCACTAGCAGAAGCAGAGAGGAAAAAAAAACATATCTGAATTTTGAACTCGACAAAAAGCTTCACAAAGATTAGAGCCGATTAAAAACAGAGAAAAAAATAAAATCTTTCGGAGGAAAAAAAAACTGATCTGATCAAAGAATAATTGAAGAAGATTTATTGATGTTTCTTTATACGTTATTTGACATCATGGTAGTTTTGGAATTTATAATAATTATATAACACTTCTCATGCGTGTTTAGACCCGTGGATAAATTTTTTGGTCCAAAAACATGTTTTTGGACTAGCGACTAAAAACAGTATGGTGTGTTTAATAATATGGGCTCCTTTGCGTCAATCTGATAGTTATGGTTTGTTTAGTAACGTGGGCTCCTTTTTTAATCGTTGATTTTGTGGGATCCTTTTTTAACAGTTGATTTTGTGGTTTATAATAGAGCGTCAATAGAGTTAACACTTTGAAACCCTCCACCATTAGACTTGCTCTGTAAGACTTTCTCTTACGGTTCCCTTAATTTGCTCTGATTTATATTGTTGTTTTTTTTAAATAAGAAAATAAAATTTTATTGAAATCGATCACTGTTTACATAAAGTTTCTTTCTAATAAAAGATTCTTACCAATCTGGAACTGACTCCTAATGGAAAGGAATTAACTACTACTAGCTTCCTTAGCTAGTAGATCAACTACATTGTTTGTTTCCCTAGGAATATGAGAAACAACCTACTTATTAAAACCTTTAAGAGTTTCCAAACAATCCATAATAATATAGTTATTTGTCCACTTGATAGATTCTACTTTGCCTTTTAGAGCATTAACAACATTGAGACAATCCCCTTCAAGGTACATTTATTGATCTGTTTACTTTGTGCTAGTTTGACTGCTTCAAATGCAGCTATTTCCTCGACTTGCTTCTCATCCTATGCTACTCCTGGGATGCACCAGGCCATTTGGAATGAACCTGCATCATTAAGCATAATTAGTCCAGTCCCTATGCACTTGTTCTCCTTGTAAAATGAGGCATCAAAGTTTATTTTAGTAAAGGTGTCCTGAGGTATAATCCAAGGAATAACAATTGCAGAGGATTTATCCTGACTTTTCCTAGTAGACAATCTCTTACTATTCTCCTTTTATTCGTGCATTGACTATTTTACCCGATTCACTAGAGTATCCACCTGTACTTGTGATTTATAAAATATAGTGGCACATCTCAACATCCAAATATGCCAGAGAGTGTAACCTTCAATTAAGACTATATTTTGTCTAATATTCATATCGTTGCTGGTCCCATTACCAAACCAACTTGCGATCAGATCATACATACATACACCAAAAAACAATTATGTAAAACTAGGGTCTAGAGAATTCCATATTTGCTTAGAAACATTGCATTCCAAAAAAAGGTGGTCGAAAGATTCTTTAGCATTGTGGTATAAAATACATTATGAATCTACAACGAGGATATATCTTGAAATTTTATCCTTGAGAGAAAAACATCTATACACAAACTTCCAAAGAAAATGTAAGATTTTAGGTGGAAAATCATTCTTCCAAAATTGATTCCATGGAAAGTTTACAAGACCATCAGGTGTATTTGAATGTTACCTGTAACATCAACAACTTTGTAAGCACTTTTGACAGAGAATATACCATTAGGAGCCGATGTCCATATCAATATATCTTCACTCTTATTGGAATTCTTATCTTGCATATATCCCTAACAATATCACTATCAAATAAAGCATTTAAAGTCTCTGGATTGCAAATATTACTATTAAGATTTATAAGTTGGTCTACAGTTTTCATATCAGTGGAACTAAACCTAGAAGAGAGTAGCTGTTTTCTAGAGGGTACCCACTTGTCTTGCCAGATAGATTTTTTTTTCCCGTCACCTACCTCCTGACAATATTTTTATTATATTTAATCCAGGTCCATACAAACATCCCTCCAGACTCGAAAACCATGCTTACGAAAAAGATGCAAAGGGTTATTCAAGGAAATATTTATGTTTAAAAACTTTAACCCACAAAGATTCAGGTTCATTAAGCATCCTCCATGCTAACTTAGTAAGAAATATTTTTTTTTCTTCAAATCAGCACTCTTCTTGATGTTCAGACCTCCATGGACTTTTAGTTTAGTGATAAAGTTTCACCTTTTAAAATACAAACCTCTTTCTCCCTATTTTTTGTTCTACCAGAAGCTCATTTGAATTTCATCTAACCTATTATTTGTGGGTAAAAACGATTTAAGGGTAAAAGTGGAAATGGTGAAGAAGACTAATGCTAGTCGGAGCAAATAAGGGATCAATCTATGCAGGTCGAACAAAATCGCTTGAAGGGGAAAATCGATTAAAGACCAAATCGCTTAAACACCAAACATTTGTATTGCATAAGTAATTTTAAGATTCAAGAGATCAATCTGTATGAAATTAGCCTAAATCAAGGAACGACCGTTCCAATTTCGTTTCAGTCAGAAAGAAGTAGAAGGGTTAATCTGTAGAGAGGGAAGCAGAGAAGGTATTAAGATCAATGAGGTTGAATGTCAATGATGGTATGTGTTTAAACTGTTGTAAAGAAGAATGATAAATCTGTGATCCCTTTGAGTTCTTATGAGATGAAACCCTTGTCCTTTGTCGGTAGGTTGAAGAACCTATTTCTAGCAGAAGAAGTTAACACAATGATCTCGTAAGTGGTGACAGTTGCAGAGAAGTGAAAAAGTAGAGAAGTGGAGATCATAGTGAAAACAAACTCCATCATGTGAGTGGGACTTGATAGTTGTATGACCACTATTCCATTCACTCCTTCAACTATCGACACGACTTTTATACTTTCTCGTCGTGGGTGTATTGTTACACCGCATGTTGTAGGCCGCCAGAGAAAAACCCTAGTGAATATCCCCACATATGACATAATTGATGTCTCGAGCATGGTCGAGTCTACTTTATAAACGTGTATTAATTGGTCAGTTGTTGACCTAGCTAGATTGTTAGTCTTAGCATATTGATGAGTATAGCATGATGACTCATTGATGGACTAAGCATAAGTCGTATGCTGAAACGAGCAGTGATGCTTGATAGATCATAGACGTAGAGAGTCTGATTGATATTGACATTGGTAGTTGTGGCGTATCATTGTGTCAGCTGAGGAGAAATGATACTCGAATGACTTTGTTGAGTTAGTAAGCATAGGTCTAATGAAATTACTGGATCGATCAGAGACCAATACATATGCGTGTACGTTGACATACAAGCGAATTCATAGAGTATCAAGTCGTTTGAGCACCAACTCATGTGAGTGCTAGAAATTGTAAAATATTTAGTTTCGTCATAGAAAGACAAACTGAGGTTTTTTTAAATATTGGTAGCGGGACCAATTGAATTAAACCCGAATATGGCAGATGAACCAAAGGGCAGATAGACCAGATGGCAGATGAACCAAATAGCATATGAGAGACTAGTAGAGAGACCGACTAGAGAAGAGGGAAAGTCCCAGAGAAGGAGGACCGACCAAGGTGGGACCGGTCAAGGGTAGCATCGACTATGGATTAAACACGAATTTGGTAGTCAGCGGGACTATGCTTCACATATCATATCATCTCTTTAGCAATATTTTGATACTATTTAAAAGAGAGAATTTTGTGTAAAAACCAATTGGTGTGAAGACCAAAATTTAGAGAATATTAAAATAATAAGCTTTTAGTTAAATGGTAGCGTGACCATTCTATATAGCTCTGTAGAGCATATGGTCTTTGAAGCAAGAGAATCTAGGCTTTTGGTAGAAAGAGCAAAAGAGTTTCAATAGAAAGAGGAAACCCTAAAATAAAATAACAAAAAGTTTGAAAAAATATAGGAGTAGGGACCAGCCAAGGGAGTTCGGTCGGCTGGCCGGTTGGCATGGGTCCCACAATCTCCCTATTTTTTATTATTTTGAAGTCCTCCTCTAATTTTCTCTTTAAAGATATTGCTCTTCAAATACCATTATTGTTATTTACATCCATGGGTGTTATCCCTTTTATGCACGAAAATTTCAGACATGACGTCTTTTGGTAAAAACGTTGTAGATTCTTCATACGATATCCGTTTTTGATGATTAACCCCAGTTCGAAATCGAGAAACCGCTGGATACATACATTTGAGGGAGGATTTAGGTTTTGAGCTCGTTTCGGCTGTCGAATGGAGCAAACAACAACCTTTCATATGAAATTCTGACAGTTTTAAGCTTGTAGTTCATCTAGGTTTTAGACAATATTTCTTAGACCGTTACTCGGAATGGGATGCCCTTTTAGGATGTCGTAGTAGAAATTTAGGGGAACATATATTGTTTAGCACATTGTGCCCCATTCTTTACCCATTGGAACGTTTTTCTATGATGATCATGATGATATGTTAGAAACTGGGCGTTGACCAATATTAGGGTTTCGTTGTATTTCGACCAATATTAGGATTTTAGTACAACAAATACTGAAATTATGTAATGCAAGCTCGACCAAATATTAAGGATTGGTCAATTGGTGCTTTATCTTTGTACTTGGCGCGACAATGAATTAGTGTTTACACAAAGATCTGATGTTTCGACTTAGTGCATTCGCTCGTGACTTGTAATGCTTTGTGATAAATCAATATTATTCAATTCGGGTTTGAATATTGATATACAGTCACTCTATAAATTCAACCGGGGAATGTAGAGAGGAATCAAGATGCTCTATACTAGTAGGCAATCTATCTAGGAATATTAGTATCCATTTGGGAACAAAGGTGTGTTCTGGATGTATATTCTGTATAGTTAGGGATCATCTGTGAAAGAGTTATAATCAGCACCAGTGATATTTTAAGGACAATGTTGCTCTATACTAGTGATTAATTCATCTAGGAGTTGTCTAATCATTGTAGAGGAGTAAGCAATAAGTTGTACAATACTAATGTTGTGTGTAAAATATTGAAAGCTCAGCTGAGTGAGGCTCTAATATTATATGTGTATTTTCAGAGAGACTACAAGATCAATATGATATGCCTGTAGCGAGAGTTTGATATTTTAATTCTCATGTGGAATGTAAAATTTAAATTTTATGCTTTTGATGTCGGTTCAGTAGCATATATAAAGTTCAATTATTCTGCATTTTCTACAATGTACAAATGCGACTTTACTATTTTACCTTTGTTCTATCATCTACATAACTTCTCGGCATCCAAATTCGAATCTGATTATAACCCAGGTATTCTATTTCTTCAAAAACTCTTGAAACATTAATGTATCCCCCTGCAACCAATCTCTCTGAAATGGCAAAGCTACACCAAACAATTGTAAGTAAATTCCTCCAAGGTTGACCTATGAAACGCTTAACACAGTACGCACATCCATGAAGATCCTTTGTAATCAATCTCCAATTTAGTGTTGCTTGAGTAATCATGTAAAACTTACAACATTACATCGAGACTAAGCGAAATGCAGATTCATAAGAAAGGTATTACCAACAGAGGTAATCTTCCATTGTCATGTTTACGAAGGACTGAGACCCACCATGAGTACTAATAGCATACGTAGTCAATATCTTAAAAAAGATAATACAAGCTCTCGGTGGTTCTTGTATCAACATATCCTAGGGGTTTCTCACAAACACAAAGCAAATAGGCACCACCACCAACTAAACACACCACTACACACTCACCACCACGCACATCACCACACATAGACCATCACCAAACACACCACTATACACTCACCATCACTATACATGCTACCACCACCAACCACCACAGGTGCCACCATCACAATTTAAAATTTTTAAAGACCTAAGTATAATGTACAAACTTCACAATAATATATAAAACAAAAGAAAGAACTAGAAACAAACATACCAAGCTAGAATTCACTGGCGATATTTCAACGCCGAAACTATGATCCACTCATAACGAGTGCACCACCGATTTCCCATATTTTCTAGCATTATCACAACGATGGTCATCCTACCAATAAGACAAACCCTTTAACCAATTTCACTTCACATCTAAAATCAATTTTCAAAATTAAAATAAAAAATTTGGGAAAAAATTAGTCTTATTACTTACATAAACAGTTTAGTGATTCATGACCGTTAAAACTCCAACTCCTTGATGATGATGATGATGAATCACCATTTTTACCTTCTTAGATCTAAAATCCTCCATAAAAATATGAACTTTATTAGCGATTTCTACAAAAAAATAAAGAAAACCCCAATTTTTAATTTTTCTTTCTATGAGAAAACCCACAAATCTCAGATCCAAAGGATTTCTATGAGTTGTATTAATAAGATCACAACTTAGGGGAGATAGATTTCGGTTTCTGATAGCCGAAAACAACATGAATTGGCATAATATATAAATATTCTCTTTAGCATGCTTAAACTAAGAAGTCGTACGAAACCTTTGATTTTAAGCTGAAATATATAGTGGGTCTCGCATAGACAAATTACAGTTGAAATACATAGTGGGTCTCGCATAGACAAAATCAACTAGTACTGCTTTGAACCCTAACTTTAGAAAATCAAATCAAGAAGAACTAATTCTACACAAACCCTAAATTTCTTGAAATATTATCTTCTCTGCGTAGAGAGCTTCAAATTATTGATTTTTTTTTTTCATTTAGCATGCATAATCGAACAAAGAAGAGGTATGAGGAGAGTTGAGGGGGAAATGGGGAGTTAATTCTCTTCTCTGTAGGATCGTGGAGAATTTTACGGACTACAATTTGGACATCATTAGCTATGACACTTTACTTTTATCCCGAAATGAAAAGCCCATAATACCCACGACCCACCATGTCGTCACTAGAGGTCATTCGGTATATTAATTACTTATAAAGCTGGACCCGTAGTAAATTCTCATCCGGACGTAACAATATAAGTGATCTATTGCCATGAGTATGAATTAGGTGTGGCAATATGTGATTAATAGCCACGGATATACGAATCCGTGGCAGTAGGTCCGTAGCTAAAAATCATTATTTTTATAGTGGCTGGCACTAGCATTCTATGCGTATGGACGTGTAGGAATTTTATTAGTGTGGCGCATGTTGACACTCTCGTAGTGTCACAGGAAAATATCCGTGATGCTCCTTGCCATATTTAGACATCAAATGAGTGATGAACGACTCAATGCGATGTTGGACTTGAAGGGGAGTCTGCTTCATCCACTTAGCAAAATACTGAAGAGGTGATGCTATCCATTCATAACGTTTGACCAGGGCAGAATTGAGTTTTCCAGCAAACTCAAGTCCCTAGGCATTAGGGGTGTGAGGGACATTGAGTGGTAGAGACATGAGTTCAGTATGTTTTACTTGAGCACGATACCTTTCTACATACGATATCACACTTTCTCCTGGCTCCTGCTTCATAACCGCCAAGTCTTGATATTCCTCTAGGTATAGAAGAGGATCATCCGTCATAAACTTCCGATATGGTGCAGAGCTGTCTGCTTGCCGAGAAGTTATGCTCTTCAAATACCATTATTGTTATTTACATCCATAGGTGTTAGCCATTTTATGCCCGAAAATTTCAGACATGACGTCCTTTAGTAAAAACGTTGTAGATTCTTCATACGATATCCGTTTTTGATGATCATCCCAGTTGGAAATCGAGAAACCGCTGGCTACATACATACGAGGAAGATTTAGGTTTTGAGCTCGTTTCGGCTGTCGAACGGAGCAAACAACAACCTTTCAGATAAAATTCTGACAGTTTTAAGCTTGTAGTTCATCTAGGTTTTAGACAATATCTCTTAGACCGTTACTCGGAATGGGATGCTCTTTTAAGATGTCGTAGTAGACATGTATGGGAACATATATTGTTTAGAACATTTTGCCCCGTTTTTTACCCATTGGAACATTTTTCTATGATGATCATGATGATACGTTAGAAGCTGGGCGTTGACCAATATTAGGGTTTCGTTGTATTTCGACCAATATTGGGATTTTAGTGCAACCAATACTGAAATTGTGTAATTCAAGCTCGACTAATATTAAGGATTGGTCAATTGGAGCTTTAGATTTGTACTTGGCGCGACAATAACTTAGTGTTTACACAAAGATGTGATGTTTCGACTTAGTGCCTTCGCTCGTGACTTGTAATACTTTGTGATGAATCAATATTATTCAATTGAGGTTTGAATATTGATATAAAGTCACTCTATAAATTCAAACGGGGAATGTAGAGAGGAATCAAGTTACTCTATACTAGTAGGCAATCTATCTAGGAGCATTATTATCCATTTGGGAACAAAGGTGTGTTCTGGATGTATATTTTGTATAGTTAGAGATCATCTGGGAAAGAGTTATAATCAGCACCAGTGATTTTTTGAGGACAATGGTTCTCTATACTAGTGGTTAATTCATCTAGGAGCCGTCTAATCATTGTAAAGGAGTAAGCCTTGAGTTGTACAATACTAATGTTATGTCTAAAATATTGAAAGCTCAGCAGGGTGAGGCTCTAATATTATATGTGTGTGTTCAGAGAGACTACAAGATCAGTGTGAGATGCTTGTAGCGAGAGTTTGATATTTTAATTCTCCTGTGGAATGTAAAATAAAAAATTTATGCTTTTTATGCTAGGTCAGTAGCATATATAAAGTTCCATTATTCTACGTTTTTACAGTGTACATAGACAACTTTACTATTTTACCCTTTGATAAAAATCTACCGTCTACACCTATCAATCAATTTCTTAAGCATAGGAAAGACAACAAGATGGTGAGAAACAATAGTACCTAAAACATACTGAATCATAACAGTCCTAGCAGGTTGATTGAAATTCTTATCCTTCCATCTAGCTAATCTTTCATGGAATTTATCTTGCAGATTACCAAATGTTTCCATATTGTTTTGCTGAATATGAAATGGTACACCCGGATACTTGGTCTTAAGATCAAGAGTTTAAACATTAAAAATTCCTACATTTTGATTCTCAATGTTATTGTCCATCTTAGGACTTAACGCCATTCCAGACTTATCCAGGTTAATAGACTATCCAGAAAACTTACTAAAACTCTTAATAATACTATACAACTGTCTAACACCTTTTATATTATCTTTATAAAAAATAAGGTTGTCATCTGTAAAGAACAGATGATTGACAGAGGGACTAGTTTTGGAGACCTTAATTCCCCACAACAAGTTTTCATTTTCAGCTTTAAGCAACATTCTAAAATAATATTCCATACAAATTATGAACGAATAGGTGACTGATAAGTGCATAATTTACATATTCTTAGTGCAAAATCCATGCTTATGTTTGCTATAATTCGTTCATATTACTTGTTATTATGTTTGTTTCTTACTTATGTGTCATATTAGGTGAATCATCCAAAAAGGTGCTACAAAGTGCTAGAATGAGCAAGGAAGTGAAGTCTACTAATGAAGAAGAGTAAATACCAAATGGATCTCATTCAAATACATGATTTCTCCTCATAATATTATAGAGAATGAAAATAGGAAGCCAACATAAAAAGAATAAGACAATTCCGAGTTCGTATGAAGTTATGAGCAAAACATCCGGAAAGAAGCGAGTTGCACAACAAAATAATCAGTAGGAATATGCCTAACGATTATACACGTTTTCAGCATCAGAAAAATAAATTTTGAAGTTCCAAAAATCTGTAGATAGGATGTGTATCAAGCCTACCGATTGTGGACACTTCTGTCATCAGAAAACTTGTGTTTTTGGGACCGTATAATCGACGGATATGTGGCGAATGACCTTGCCGATTGTGGCAAGAGAAAAGAGACTTCTTGGACACATTTTTTAATTCTAAATCAAGGAAACATGATCCTAATGGGTTTCTAAACCCTGAAAAAATAGTATACTTGAGGGCCAAGCATTGAAGACTATAAAAGAAGACATCTACGACTCAAATAAGACACAACCTTCTAGATCTCATATTAGAATGCTGAAACCTAGGGTTTAACCCTTTAGGGGGGAACCAATTATTCTTTACCATTTTTCACTTCTTTTTAATATGAGTATCTAAATCCTTTGTTCATTAAGGATGAATTCATCATTCTAAACATGAAAATCGATTAGTTATACAAGTTTATTGGGAGTTTTAATTATTATCGATTTTCTTTACCATATCTAATGTTTATGAGTGATTGCTAGATTGTTTAGGATGGATAATAAAGTAATCTATTGATTGTTCTAATGCTAGTAGAAGTTATGAGATATGTAGTAGTCTATTAACTCTCTACACAAGTGGAAATCGCGAGAACTTACAGAAGGATTCTGTGGAGCAATTGAGAGTGAAGACAACACCAGCAAGTGGACCTTAATCTAATAGTTTAATTACTGGGATCAACCTAAATTCACAAATCCTAAATCATTCTATTGGGTTACACCTGGAGTGATCTACTACTTGGTGGTTCAGAAGAATATAATCTAGTAGTTTAAGATATTTTCACGTTTTTCTTTAGTGTTTTCAGGTTTTTAGGATTTTGTGGTGTTTCGTTGAAGGTATTAACCACGAGTCTAATTATGTACACACTCCTCTGGAAAATGTACATTTGACATGTTCATTTGATTGGTTGATTAGTTAACTGATGGCCCCATTACTCTCCATGTTTAAAATCTCGACGCTCGTTAGATAACTCCCTAAATTAAATCAACTGTGGAGATTAAAATGTTACATGCACACTCGTTAAAGAGTTACCATGTTTCCCTTCAGAAACAATATGTACGGTGCATAAAACCAACCCTATTTTGGCTCTATTCAATCCTGGATATATTGGGGCCTACGAGAATTATTTTGGCCTACTCAATTTTGCTCTCAACTATAGAGTGAGATAAGGAGTGTCTAATTAGCTTTTATAAAAAATACTAAACTACCCTCTACTCATGAATTACCCTAATGCTTAAATCAAAATATAAATACAAAAATCTTTCCTCATTTCACTATATTCCAAATCAAACAAAATCTCAATTAAAAAAAAACAAAAAAACTTTTCATTTCCATCTCACTTTCCAAAATCTAAAAACTATAACCTTACCTTTTCCAAAACCAAATTCCGATCATTGTGAGTTAACTACAAGGTAAATCTCTATAAACCCTTTCTTATAATAGCATTTGTGATAGATTCATGTGTAGAAATCTTCATTTTCGTGAATCAAATTCCTTACAAGAATCGTTCGATATGGATCCATCGTATCCAACGATTCTGCTGCATGTTCTTCATCATATTCCTCGTACAAAGTCACCATTGGCAGAATCGTTGGATATGGCAGATCATATCCAACGATTCTACCATTTAATTTTTATTTTACTTTTTCTATACTGGAATCGTTGGATAAGATACCTTATTATCCACCGATTCTGTTTTTTTTTTTTTTTGCTTTTCCTCTATAGGAATCGTTGGATAAGCAACTGATTATCCATCGATTCCCTTGCTTTCATGTTTTTGCTATTACCCTATGAGAATCGTTGGTTACTACAGACCATATGTAATGATTCTGGATATGAATTTGTTTTTGTTTTCCAGATAGCTTTTACAGTTAGAATCGTTGGATAAGACCACATGGTCTTATCCAACGATTTTGTTCTATTCATTTTATACATAATTTTTTGTTGGTGATTCAACTAGAGATTATTGATTACGTGAACTACTAGTAGTTATGTGATATTGTATTTTTTGTTGATTATTGATTGCCTGAACTAGAGATAATTGAATGAATTTTTTGTTGTTCAATTTGTTTATTTATATAGCCATTATGGACGGTCGGAAAAGAGGTTATGGTCCAACCAGACTGTGTGACATTGATAGGAGGCCACATAAAAAAGTTAGTCGGGACTACCGATGCACCATCCAGACCAAATTGGATGAAGTCCTGGAATTCCTGTGTCAGCTGACAATGGAGGAGCTTGAAGAGGTGATTGAATTTGCATCCACCTTAAGAGACGATATTGCTAACTGGAGGGACCAAAATGTAATACTTGAAGAGGTTGGTGCTGAAGATGCTGCTGCCGCCGCTGCTGCTGATGGTGGAGCTGATGGTGCCACTCCTCCTGTATCTGATACCTAATACATGTTTTTAAGACTTGTTGCGTTATCTATTTTACGTTGTTTTATTCGGATACTTATTTTTATTTTGTTTGTGGATGGATGGATGAACAAATGGTTGGATATGTTATATGAATGGTCCGAAGTTCGTTATTCCTTGTTACGTTAAATGACTGATGGTAAAGAGTATCAAATTTTTGCAATTGTGATCCAGAATCGGTGGACAATGCACATATGTGTCCACCGATTCCAGCTGCACCTCTTGCGATAATTGCAGGTTTTCGCAATAGATTTAGAATCGGTAGACCAAACACTTACGTATCCAACGATTCTGACTGACTCTATGGTAAATGTGAATCATAATCGGTCGATAAGTATGTGTCGTATCCACCGATTCTGAATAACTCATTTTCAATTTTTCCTGCAATTGTTTTTGTTTAAAAAAAGTTCCAACAAGAATTCAAAGTAACCAAAAAGCAAATCCATTTCATTCTTTAAGAGTGGTTGTTAAATATATGAAAGCTACAAACCATAGACATCCGATAGTTCATTTGTTAACAAAAGACAAATACTTAATTCAACATGATTGTACCCTTGATTTGTTCCGGATCCACCTCATCCCAAAGTTTCATGTTGGGATCATATTTTTTCAGCCATTCCTTAGAGGTGTTGTTGGTGAAACCTGGAAAATAAGTAAACCTACACAGTGAAGGTAATGGACAATCTTTGCGTAGCCTAAGACCGATAAAATGTATGTTGTTATTGTTGATTATAACAATTCTTTGATCCTTAAGCGAATCATCACATTTTGTTCTCTTTGGTGTGAAGGTAAGAAATGCTCCCTGACCAAAATAATGAACAACGCAACTCCGCGTATCCTCCAAGAGATGGCCACATCGAGGCATGGTCATCCAATTCTTATTGGTATTGATTCATTCCCCTTTGGCCCTTGAACACGAGCAACCAATTCGTCGAACTCAACTTTTTTATATTTCATTGTACCTTCCCTCATCATCGAGATGTAAAATTCTTTGTCTTCTTGTAGTCGTAAGGCCATCATCTTTCTAAAATATTGGCATTGGGTTAGGTTCTCATCGTCCGCCAAACTTAAATGGCCTATTTATTCAGACTCAACGTGAAATCCATAATTTTCATCCTCATCCACGTCGTCGGTAGATAATACGTAGGGACGAATGATTGAATGGAGTTTCGTGAGATACTAATGGAATATGGTATAACACTTTCGATAGGGTCTACCCCACACATCCCTAGGTGTTACTTGATAACCAATTTCCTTTCTTATATTCAACGGCTCTTACGGGGAATCCATGGACCCCTTTTGCCATGCTTCCCCTTTTAGTCGTACTCGTCATGTACTCGCTTGACTTTCTTGCGAAGGGACGATTAGAACCTTTTCCGCGGCTTATGTTTCACTCGCTTGACTTTCTTGCGTTGGAACGACGCGAACGATGGGATCCCTTTGATGTTTTGAATTGGATTGTTGCCCACTTGGTCCACTTTCTTGCTTCTTCGGGAGACCCCTTTTGTTTTGAGCGGGAGCATCTTCATACATAGCCTCGGTATACTCACATCGTGAAGGTTTTCTTCGGCTACTCATTCGCGCTTTGTACTCTTTCCTTTCTTAAACGGGCACTCATGCTTCTTTGATTTAGTAATATAATTCATATACGGTTTGTCCTTTGCCCGGTGACTTTAAATCTTGCCACTCTCTCGTAAACAATTTCCAAACGATCATTCCTCGAACGTTTGCCTAAGACTAATGCTTGTTTGATCTCTATCCCTTTGTACACAAACCATTGTTTTGCATCGTCTCTCTTTTCTCATACCAAATCAGTGTAGTAGTGGTCAGAAGTATCAGGCCTCATCTGAGACACGGATTCAGTTTGATCGTCGTCGAGTGTTTTAACAATCTACAATATATCGAAAAAATTAGGCTAACAGAATCGGTGGACATGGGACAATCGTGTCTAACGATTCCACAGAATCTATGTCCTCCCATATCCACCGATTCTGCCTTGTCTACATTTTTGGAAAAAAATCCCAAAGACTGGAATCGGCACACGTGAACTGACTTGTATGCCAATTCTAGTCTTCAGCAAAGTGGAACTCTCTGGACACTTTTTGAATTGAAATTGGCGCATAGCGCAACACATATCAAACGATTCTATTTTTGGAGAATTTTGGGAAAATCTCCAAGGGATGGAATCGTTCAATAAATGAGTCCATAAGAGTCGATTATTTGAGCTACCAATCCCGCCAAAATATATACTAGAATCGGTCGTTGTTCATGACCACATCGACCGATTCCGGTTCACATTTTCCAGAATCGTATCCAACGACTCTGGGTAGTACGTAGCCCAGAAGACAGCTCACAATTTTACAAAAAATCCACTTTGGGGCAATTATAAGGTTGAAAAACATGTTTGGAGATCCTAAGAACGTATACCTGATGACTGAAAGCATTAAGGCCTTCATTTTCCCGGCTATATTCTTCATTTGTTTGAGTAAATTCATCAAATATGCCTTGGTTCACACGTTCTTGTTCATCTAACAAATAATCCAAATTGGTAGGATCAAACTCTCTTTCGTAGTCTTATTGGTGATACGTAGATGCACCCACTTCATCATCACCACTAGAATCTTCATCGTCACTATAAATTTTCATCTTTACTACCAAATCACCAACCCTAGTTTTCCCCAATTTTTTTCCCTTCTTCTATAAACTTTCAAAAAAAAAAACTCTACTCTAATTCTTACAATCTAACACTGATAATCCAATTTTAATCATCAACTAATTTAACTAATATTTCAATTAATTAACACTTATCAAACATATTAATTAATAACATAAATAATTGGATAAAAGGTTTTTAATTTTTTCTTATGATGATTCTATTTTAATTTTTAGCGATAGGATCAAAATAATTCTCATAACTTCAATATAACTATTCTATTCGATATGCCCACTAAGTTTTGAGTATACCTTGTAACAGGGTTTTTTTAGATGCTTGTGCTTGAAAATACTCAAATTGCTTCGTATTCATTCCATCGATCGTTATTTGATATTCATTAACCTCGCATGTTTCATTTTTGTGATCTAAAACAAAACATTTGTATGAATCTTCTTAGGCTATTGTAGGAAGTCAAATCCCCTTCTTCGAAGGTTTTGACAAATCTACTTCAATTTTTACAGTGACAAGTTTACCCCTTATACTGCTCTCCTCAAGTGCAATGTTGTGGTCAGTGACGGTGCTCAATCATATGGCTAACCTAAACAACTTTACCTTGCTATATGGTACCTGTAGCAGTGCTATGTGGCATTCAAAATTGAGCCCTGAACTACTGGATGGTAAATCATTTGGGATAGATAGCGGATAAAGCGTAAAAGAGTAAAAGTCAATCTATCCATTCGTTTAGGTGAAGTCCGGTTTATTTTGAAACATTAGTAAAATTCAGTCTATCCATTCATTTAGGTGAAGTCCGTGTATTTTGAAATATTAGCAAATTAATCATACCCTGTGACATTAGAAATAATATCTTATTTTGGTTTTCTTATTGCTTGTGCTATAAGTTAGGACCGTTAAAATACCAAGAAATACGGAAAACGAACACCCACTCTAAGAATACGAATAAGCTGACTCAGATACATGATGCAAGGGTGAATACCGCAGTTTGTTAGCTGCTAGCTAGTTCTCTGACATTTTCATATCCTAATTGCATGCAATATCGGGGGGTTCTGCGGCATCACCTGACTGCGCATCCTAGATGTGTTATGGGTTTCTACTGCTGAATCACCCAACTGAAACTTCAGCTGAAGAGAAGATGATTAAAGCACAATTAAGGCTAGGCCATTAGTGGAGGCAGATGGACCATGCAAGGAATGCAAATTTGGAACCAAAAAGAAACTCTACACTAATCCATTCTTACCCTTGCTAACACCACTTCCACCCCCACACCCATTCATATTCATTTCAAACCATGTGGCCAACATACTTAATTTAGGATCGATCTTTCTGAACATCTTACCAAAATCTTCCGATGGAATTTTTCGGTCAAATTAACAATATCATATTTGAAGAGTTTAACAGAGGAAATAAATGTGACTTTTGGGAAAAGAAAGAAACTCAGTTACAGAGTAAACAATACCAATCTACATTTCTTTGCATTCGCAGGACTTAAAAGTTCCAAGGCTTCCAATAATCAAGCTAATTAAGTTTAGGAATGACTTTATTCTAACTTTATCAAAGAAGTTGTGAGTTTTGCTTTCATGGGAAAGACGGGCATGGGAGTTGCTTTCACTTCCTAAACATACCTGAACCTTGAAGAGTCTTACAATACTCTGTAATAATTGCAGAATTCTTTACTGTTTCCCATATTCGAGCAGAGTTCTTCAACCATTCACGTTCTGATACCGTCTTTGCAAAGGGTCGACAGTTCATTGACAACACCTGAAGCAAAAAAGTATTCCCTATGGTCAAAACTCATACAAAGCTACGGACTTCTTGTTTTACATGCAGCTAAATTGATATGTTTATGAAATAAAGGCAAAACAGTCAAAACCTTAAAGAGAGGGACGCACCTGATCTCGCAGCTTCTCTATTAAGGTAACATAACTTTCATATTGAGCTGTTAGGGAGTCATCTTGGTTTCTGTGTGGGAGTAAAACTAAATTCATCCCCATTGAACTTAAGTTATCAGCATTGATAACACGAGATTCAACATAATCATTTTGCTCCTCGGCAGTGGTCTCAGATTTTGTGCCTTTGAAAGCTGAAGAACTGAAATAGTGCGACAGTCTCTTCCTCATCCAAGTAGCTTTATCAGGAGATAGGTCTTCATCCCACAACCTAGTGACATGAAATATTATTAGCACCAATATTATATGGATGAGGTTTTCCTCCAATTCGACTCTTAGTCCTTGCAAAAACAACCGCAGGCTGTCATACTTTTATCAGCTCAGCATAATGTATAAGGCGTGATGTGGAAGTAAATTTTCAATGCGATTCAATGTACTTTATTGTTTTGAACTTTGATACACAGTATGATATAATTGATCAGTTTGTTTATTCATTTCTATGTTAGGCACTCCATTTAACCGACCGTCCATCAACAAATTCGTTTCCAAGAAGGAACATGAGCTAAATTAACTCATTGAAACCATGAAGTGTTACAAAAATCAAACAAATGAGATCCAGCAAAATGGCGTTGGTCATATAACCCAGAGACTGGTTAGTGGTTATTAATACTACTTTCATTTTTATTTAACAAAAGGCCAATCTAATTTGCAAAGTCTTGTTATTACCTTGCCTGAGGTTTTCACATAAACAATATAAATTTTAAAATCAAGAAACACAATCTGTATTTTCAATAATAAGGCGAAAGCACGATACCTACTTTGTATGAACGAAAACGGGAGCAGCCAAATACTCTATAACAGCTTCATGTATGTTATCTTTGGGTTCCTTGTCAGATCCCATGTTGGGGGTTTGAGAATAAGAAGGCGTTAATGAAGAAGGATCCGGTATGCCATGCTTCAGCAGGTCAACCTGCACATGAGAAAAAGAAGAAGTTATTTGATGATTTTGACAGCACCAGCGCACTAACACACCTCAAATTTTAGTTTACCAAATCAAATGTCACTGTTTTCACTTTTATCCTATCAGTGAGAATACATTCAAAACGAGTCAGCTTTTACGTTTAACAATGGGGTGATTGATATATGAAAAAGGAACGACGAAGCTTTCTCGGTCGAGCATTAGCATTTCCTGTCATCAGTTTAACCGTATCTGTTTGAGAACTTCATCTATAAGCTTCAATTAAGTTGCTGTAGAGAGAAACTGACATTTGCATTTTTCTTTTCTGAAACCTAAAGATAAGGAAAACATCTACTTTATAAATAGAAGTATTAGATGTGCAACATCCTAGTAGGTAAAGAAAGATGGCATACCGTAAGCATCAGATGCCACATGTTAATATCATGAGCTCCCTCAGACACAACTAGCAGAACATGACAAATGGATGCCAGAAAAACACCAAGCTAGAATGGTTCCTTGCAGCATCACAGAGAAGCCATAACACCGTTAGATATGGTCACGCACTTATAGAATTATCCATATATATTGACATCTGTTCCTACTAACGAAACAAACTAAGTAACACAAATTTGTTTATATCAACATCTACCTGAATACCCATCATCTCATGAGCTAGGTCAGCAGACAGAGTCTCTCCATTAGTTAAAGTAATTGTTGATGATCCATCAGGCCGCATTAGCTCAGCTAAAACAGAAGGACTGAATATAGGCTGCATATGATAATGTATGTCATTTCTTAACAAAGAAAGCAAGCCCACGATAAAATAGCATCTCTAATGTCGGTTATACGTACAACAGGAAAGACGGTAAGATGGATACAAGATAAATAGAACAGTATCGTGCATCAACTAATTTTTGCGGGATATACACATCTTTCATGTATCCTACTGTTTATTGTTCATAATCAACCAAGTTGTACATAGCTGAAGATATTTGTTTGATTAAATGTCCCAACATTCCTTTGCATATTATTTAATCAGTTCAGTTACAAATATCCATCGGGTAAAAACCTGCCAACTCTGAACTTTTAAGCATGTTCCCGAACTTAGGGAGGTAATATAGTGGATAGAGTTCAAGATAGAATATTGCTAATGAATAACTTCACTGGTATATACAGTATAGTTATGTTCATAGTGGTTAGCATATTAATATTTTATGCCAAACAATATTAAAGCTAGAGATTGGAATGGACAGATGATGTATATGAAAAGGGTTACCTGGGTATCAAGAAGTATTAGCCTCTCAGAAGAAACCCTAAGTTCAATACCCACAGAACAATGCTTTGCCATAGCTCTAATCTCTTCCGATTGCGTCACAAAAGGTGGGAGCATTCCTGGAAATCAACACAGCTCCAGTTACTGCAACCCTAGATTGAACTGTAGTGCCTAAGTAAATCCATCATAGATACCTAAATAGCTTCCACTGGAACAGATAACAGGCAAACTAAAACTAATCCAGACTAAATCAACTCGACTATTACTGATTCGACTCGTTAAGTTTCACACTCATATACTAAATGCTTGCACTGGATTGTTACTGAATCACACGAGTACAATAAAAATGCCCTGTAAATATCAATTTAGATAAAACTTACCAGATGAACTCCCATCAAAGCCATATATTTCATTCAAAATCGTCGATTTTCCAACACCAGGAGGTCCAATTACACCAATAACAGTGAAATCAGTGTTTTCCGTCAGAAACTGCAGAAGAAGAATATTTTATTTAAAAATACAAAAATTACAGTATGAAATTTCAAGGGTGAGTGAGAGAGAGAAGGGGGAAGTTACAGGAAGAACTCGATCAGTATGGAGATCCCAAGAATCAGAAAGAAGATTTAGGGATCCAGTAGAAGGTAAACGAGATCGAAGAGATGAAGATGATAATGATGGGTCAGTTGAAGTAGTTAAATTAGGTTTAGCTAATAGGATTTTTGGAGCTAAAGACGACGACAAAGAAGAGGAAGAGTTGTTAACAGAAGAAGATGATGGTGCACTAGCCATTGATATCTCTAATGAGTTACGATGACTCGATTTCTAAACCCCGCCAAAACCCTCTTTCTACCAGAACTGTATATACAGAGGTGTTTGAAATTTGAGGAGGATGCCCGTATATATACCTAGTTATCTGGGTGGCGTGCAACCAATTTGGAATTGGCTCAGTTGGGTGGGTCTTCTGCAACATGACACTTCGAAATAGAATGGCACTAGACGAGAACTTTTTCGGGTCGAGGGTTATATACTGCGGAGTGCGGACTTGTACTCTCTTGTTAACCAGCATGATTTTCATAATCTCAAAAGCATTTCATCAGTTTCATAAGACAAAGTCCTCTGCCAAGGAATTCTTGATACCTCCTAGTTCCTACTCACCATGACTGATTTTGAAGTTATCAATTCATGTTAAAAGAAAATTATAGAGGATTAGTCGTGTTCATTATATCCAACTCAGTCGGGGAGGGGAGTATGCAATTCTTTTACCAGTACTCCATTGCTTCCATCCTCATTGGCTCTTCTACTCCCATTTCTTCTTAGATCTCTGAAGTCTGAACTATTATCTTGGGTGATCTCCGCCTGAGGCCACTATAGTTACCAGAAGAAAAAAAACACTCTACACGGACTTAAATCTTATACATTAGACAAATAATAGATTAGTAATGCTGTTTTTTATCACTAAAAGATGTTACAAGCAATGGATACTGTATCCATTTTTCAAGTAACCAGTTAAAATCATTTACATGAAAGAAGTTTCCGGGGACTAACAAATACTAGGTTAAACTGAATCCTTAAAAACCCTCTATAGCAACCCTACTTGTAACTTGTTTAGCTCACCAACCAGTCCTAATTCCAGGTTCAACATCATAGTGATACACATATGGCAATGGCGGTGACTGTGGTGGTGAAGGAGACTTTACTTCATTCTCTGAGGTAAGGTTCATGTAACGAGATTGACTCTTGTCGACTCTAACTTCCGTCATCTCTACCACCTCTTCCACCTCTTCCACCTCTTCAAATGACCTGAAAATTGGGTGTAAGTATGCATCGGCCAAGTAAGCTTTCAGGTTTAAGTTTGGCTCTGCAGTTCTCTCTATTCTATCTTTTTCCACGGCTTCCTGAAATTCGAAAAAACAAAATAATCGTGAGTACTTCCATAAAGACAGGTGAAAAAAAAAATCAATTGTGAGGAACTAAAGCGTGGTTTTTGCTCAATAGGTATCGGCCGCTTCCCTCAGGTCTGACTTGGGTTGAGTCCAACACGGGACCATATTCTTTTCGAGTTAGGAACATCAGAATTAGGTCGGATGTCTGAAACAAGGGTCGCCTAACAGGACAGAAACATCCATCTAACTGGCACATATTACATAACAAATGAATCCTAATGCATATTTGTTGCAAAAGAGCCAGACTCAGTAGCATACAAGAAACATCCCTTAATATATATATACACACACACATTAAGAATATATCTTATAACAATTTATGGATCAAAGATTTTACCTCTAGTGGATACTTTCTGAATGCAGGTTCGAAGCGACTCTTGCAGTACTTTTGGAACCAAATTGTTAGAATTGGTAATAAAACAAGAAATGGTGTAGAATGAGCAGCTTTCTTTGTGCTGAGCAGTCCGAACAGAAGAAGCTGAGATATCAACAAACTTCCAATAATACGGCTATGGACATGTGGCCAAAATGCAGCAACACTCTCGTATTGTTGGTTGTAAACATTAATTATCTGAAAGAGTGGCGATCATAATAAATATAAGGGTCTCGAATGTGGAAACTGAATTCAGAATTCAGAATACTCCTTTCATTTTCTTAACTGAATTCAGAATTTTAATTTGACAAACTTACTACAAAGCAACATGAATTTCTTAATATGAGGAACCAATAAAACTTGGTGATTGCACACTGGCTTGACCTTGCCTAAGTTCGGCGGGACATAAAGTCTCTTGGTGCCTGTTTTTAAATCAAGATGGATATTATGCCTGATTTGTTCAAAAGTGAAATAAGAATCTATAGTTTGACCCTGCTAGTATGCGATGAAGGATTCAACTTGATTCACTCGTTGCCTCTCTTTGGGAACTTGGTTGAGTTAAAAAACGCTGTAAGATATGACAAAGAAATTATTTTGGAATCAGCAAGTACGAACCTGATGACGGTAAACGAGATATGCGAAGCCAAAGAAGACAAGAATGAAAGGAAGAAGGATCGGAGTGATCACGGCATACACAATTCCAAGAAGGAAATAAAGCTGAAGCGAAGGAAGAGTCTCTGCTAATTGTACACTTCCAGGGTCCATTGCTTTCTCCCGGTCTCTTTCTGTTTTCACCAAGAACACGATTTTTAAGTGAAATATCACCAAAGGCTTCAGCCGAAGAATCTCACTCGCAATGCCTGCCCACCCGTCGACCATGATATATGTGATAAAGAAAGTAGCCTTCATTGGTATTGAAACTCCAATGTTCCTAGGAATCCTGTAATTAAGAAAAAGAAATTATTTGACTAATCCTATAACATTATATACTGATAGTTGATAAGGACATAAAGTATTGTACAGATGTCTCTCTAGTAGAGTAGTATAATTGTAGGGTGTTGATAACCTCGATCTCTGTGATCAGATACAGTTTTGTGGAAATACTTATGTATTTTTTTTGCTGCAAGGATAAACTTCATTACTAACAAAGAGGCAGGTGCGAGGAAAGAATCACCACATTGGTACATGATAATTTCCATGACAGTATAAAAATATCATTTATGAGGAAATGATAGCATGGCCTCAATATACTAGTAATAACAAAAAGCACAATGTAGATTTACTGAAAAGGACAGATTGTTACTGAGTGGGCGATTGATGAAGAAAAGCATCGAGTTGCTCAAAAGCTGTCCCAGTCACTATACTTCCCAAGAACACATTCACTAACATAAAATAGTAATATTTTGCTGCTGCCTTCCTTTCAAGTACGGATATTGCCAAATGGCCCTCGACTTTTGACATAATCATCAAAACCGTAGGAAGAATATACATGAAAATTTTAAGTGCTAAACCTGGAAGGAAACCTTGAAGAAATGACTTAATCACTTTCCTGCATAATATTAGATGTGGATAAGTCAAAGTGACGACGATAAATTGAATCCTAGAAAATAAAGCTTATGGACAAGAAAATACTTACAGTTCTATCACTGGCCTAAGAAAAGGTGCAACTTTTTCGAGACCCTCTAGATTTGCAAGTGATTGTACAAAAGCAATTGGTATCATGTAAAAGAACACCAAAGCAAAGACTGTTATTGCTATCACGAGTTTCCGGATGCTTAAAGAAACAAAAGGTATAGCTAGATTCCGCCAGTAGACATCACGAGGTTCAGGGGCCCAATAGGTTAACCACCATGTAGGATTCTTGCTCTGTTGTGTTTGTGCACATACAGCAGCAGCCCAACGAGAATCAAATGAAACAAAAGCTACAGGCATAATAGACTTTGGATCCTTAAGTATCCTTTGCCTCTCTGACGCCATCTGGACAAAATACGAGCAGAACAATAGATTTTAACACCTCAAACTCTTAGAAAGAAGAGGCATCACAAGTTATTAAATTCAAGTCATTAATCAAGGGGTCTGAGAACATGGATAGGTCAAAACTATCAGAGCACACTTTTCGTATAAAATCTCTAAAACTGTTTCTAGATTGCCACCGCAGATGATTGAATGTTTTTCTCTTCTTTTTGATTTTTAGATTTTTGGGATATTATCAGGATCACATATGTACTCATTTAGGAAACAAAAATGCCCGGAACTTTTAGATCCCTGTTTTAGAAAACAATGAATTATATCTTGATCAACAACTGATGACCAAGGATCCCAAGCTTATTTAAATACTGAAACGTTAAAGTTATTCATTCTTTTTTAATAAAAACCAATCTGAAAAAAGTCAAATGAAAGGAACAGCTTCATGCTAGCAACCGAATCGATCAAAGCATACCATTTTCTCAAGCTCTTTCATCTGGTATTTGTAGAACTCAATAGAATCTACTTTTTTCCCCCATAGCCCACAAAATCCACTCTGAAACATCAAGTAACAAGCTTTCAAAATAGAATTACAAAATACTCAGTGTATTGTCAAAATGACGTTAGGTTCGTATTGCCATCCAAGTACGTTGTGTTTGGTAGCATAATGTACAACATAGTGACTTACCTTTTTACTTGGTCTTTTCCGGTCTGGATGTCTTTCGAACTTCAGCTGGTTATAGTCCAGCAACTGTTGGAGTCTGTCTCTTCGTCTTACAAGTTTAGCAAATTTGTTTGCATTGTAAACAGCCTGCAATTTAAGGAAACAATTGCAATAAATAATTCAAATAGCTGTAGCACTACAAACTACATAATTTCCCATGAGACGGTTAAACATGAAAATCATGCCAAGCAGATAACAGCTGCTAGAAATCAGACGAACTATAAGTATCATGAAATTACCTGATGACCAATATAGTGGTCCGAATGGTTATTTTGGAAAAAGTGATCCACGCTTTCTGATGTCGAGTGGCCAGAGACATGTGGGATATTTCTAACCACTACCTGAAAACACACCACGCTTTATAAGCTTCCAATAATAACCATCAAACATTTAACATGATGTCATACTACGTTCATCAGTAATCAGTGGATCATTTAGTAAGTCTAGATTCTATACACATAAAAGATCTAGGTAAACCTGTTGTAATCTTAACACCCAATACAGCAGCCACTTAACACTCACCGTAAACTGATCTACACGTCGACTTTGTGATGCCAAAAAATGCAACCTCATGAATGCGACTCTATCATATTCCTTATAAAGTATATAGCATACCCAAAATGTGAACACATATGCCATTCCTATATGAGCCCAAAACCTGAAGTTGAACCAAAATTTTAGAAAAAAGTATCAGCATAGGACATTTACAGAAGTACGAAACTCCAATACTGTGAAAGTGATATCAAACTGTGATAGATCAACCAAACAATATACAGTTGAACATCAAAAAATTTAAAATTTCAATTTATACAAATGTATGAGTATATGATTGGTTCCTAAGGCCTACGAATTATAGAGTCCGCAATATTGGAGAAAAATACACTTACTTTTCGGATTTGGGACTAACATTTGATATTGACAGTTTATCAATGTCACTGATAACCAATTCCTTCCTTAGAAAAAAAAGTGTTCCACCTGATACATTGATAGGTACAAGAACTACCAATGCAAGTATAGTTACAGGTATGAAAATCTTCAACCTGTCACAGAAATCAGAAAGACAAACAAAAGGTCAGAGCCAGAACCAACATGAACAGAAACCGCTACTAGACAAATTGCGATTCACCAAGGGCTATGTACATGAAGTTCTCATACCACTGAGTAGATTGCAAAACCAGCCAAACACATATGTATCTCTACAAGTCTGAATACTAGACCAAATACCAGCATTGGTTTTCATTTTTTCATGTTTCTTTGCACTGTTTTTGTTTGATACAGACCAATACACTAATAAACCTGGAAAGAAGTTTGGGATACTTCCTTACTAATTAAGGTAAGGAAGTATAATTTTCAGACCAAACTGAAGTTATCTTGCATACTCTAGGCTATGCTTACAGTGATCCAAACACACACACACACACACATCTGAATACCAAATTAGAACAACAAAGTAGCAAAATTGCAGAAGCAATGTGGGCATTTAGGTAGGGTTTCCTATCAATCTAATTGCTACTAACATCCTTCAAAAATAAAAACAGTTGAAACCCAATCGAAGGGGGTTCTTTGATAAAAATTGGAACCATCAAATAACAAAGCGGCATCTTGAACTCTTAAAGCTACAACCACTGACCTTGAGTACTGAGAATACAGTACCCAAAGATAATTCTTGTTAAACATAGTATAAAACACATATCTCAAAATAAAATAAAAATATATATATATATATAGACAAAAACTTGTAAAAGAGAGTAATAAATTAGTAGGACTTACCCAAGTATATAAATCCTGAGAAAAACAGCAGAATCAAGTCCAGCATGGGTGATAATCTCATCTTCAGACATACGAAGTGCTTGAGGCATCCAATTAAGAAAAGTAAGATATGTTTTGAAATTGAGATTAACAAATTTACCCACAAAATTCCCACGATTTCTAGGACTAGTTCTTCCTCCAGAAAGATACCATTTTGGGAAATAAACTCTGTCATTAATAGGTTGCAATCTTAAAAAAGTAAAACCAAGTAAGAATAAGAATGCAAACACAATGTTTATGAAAGCTGATACTCCTATATCTGCAAGAGAGGCCATTACAGAAGCAAAAGAAGAAGAAGAAAGAAGCGGAGATAGAGTGTGAAAGAAGACAGAACAGATAATGTAAGTGTATATATATATATCAAAAGAAAAGAAAAGAAAAGAAAAGAAAAGGGGAACAATTGAAAGAATATTAGTGAGGTACACTGAGGTGTGAGATGGCTAGTAGCTTTTGTCAACTCACTGTCTCTATCTCTACTAATTCTATTTCTAACTAAAAACTAGAAAGAGAGGAAGCCATTTATATTAAACTGCTGCAGAGTACATTAAATGATGGTTAGGGTGGTGACTGGTGAGTTTGTGATGGTGCTTTAACTTTTTTTGCGATGTTTATTCGTGTCCTTTTATGCTTCTATAAAGTTGCTGTCGTCTTTCCTTTTTTTTTTTCTCTTTTTTTTTTCCTCTTTTCTTTTTTCCTCTTTAAATTAGAAATTCATTAAAAAACTGACTAGAAGCATCAGCAGCAAAGATTACAAGACTAGTACAACCAACTATTAATTTTTGTCTAATACAAAGAGGTGGGATGACGTCCCAATTGAGATTACGAACATAAAAATTTAGCATGTTTTTCACTCTTGCATATTCCACCTTTTTCAGGTTTTCATCTTGTCAGCTACAGGTCATTCTTCAGCTTCCATCTCTAAAATCCAGTTCTTCGATATCTGGACAACTCCTTGACTTAAACACTTAGCTTCTCAATTTCCCAGCTTTGTAACCTAGATAGTTGTCTTTATGTACGTATGACTCGAGCTATCACCCCGTGACTTAAGTAATTGTCAAGTGATTCAAGTGGTATTCGGTCTTGACTCTAGATTTCTTTTCAGCTTTCGCACGTTGGTACTATTAGTTATCAACTACATGTAGATGTTATATCATCTACATATTCACCCCCAGTTTTATTAAAGCTAGTTTGAAGCTTAACTTTAATTAAATTGCGAACTGTTTAACAATCAGGTGTTGTGGGTAGCTGGCAAAGTTGTTTTTATAGGTAACTTATTTCATTGTTATTGTAGTTGTTTTGCTTTACGTCCTGATAATCTAAGATAGCTACGAGGTATAATTTTTCTGGGTTGGATTTTTGGTGACTGATAGACACATTTTAGTGTCTAATTTGCACCTTAGTTTCTATTAAGTTAATATTCGATTTTGCGCTTATTTCGTGTTTTATGCTTTTGTAGGTACATTAGAAGAATAAAGATTTGTGGAAAAATTGGCTCAAAAAGTGATAAAGGCACCCAGGGACAAGTGTTATTGGCACCCCAGAATCGGCCGAGTCAACCCAGCGAGTCAACCTAGCGGGTCAACTCGGCCTGAGTCACCGATCCACAGCTCATCGGGTTTTCCTGTTCCAAACAGGAAAAGAAACTGGATATCGCAATTCACGGAATTTGTGGGTTGTTTTCGATTATTAAGAGACCCAATCGCAAGTAGAATCTCATACAAGTCATAACACGTCAAGAGACAGCAAAGAATGCCGAGAAATCTGCTCGGGAATGCGAATTTGGCCGGAAAAAGAGATGGGGATTGGGAATCGAAAATATGGGGATTTCACCGAGTTCTACTAGGTTTAGAACTCTCCCTAGGGTTTGTAGACCCTATATATATGAAGAGAAGGGCTTAGAAGCACTCACGCAGCCCTAGAGATCAATTCAGACAATTTCCGTCCACCTCCGTTGCCGCCGACTACCTGCTGCTGCTGCTCCGGTGCCGTGTTCTTCATCCACCATCACCGAAGAAGACAACCCTGCAACATCTGTATTCGTTGCATACTCAGTGTTACATCTTGCTCATGTTGCCTTAGTTTTTAAACACTCTTGTTGCTTAAAGCTATTTGCAACGGCTGAACCA
>JAJJMC010005899.1:71490-143204 GCA_023531435.1 Papaver californicum
TTTACTTGATGGATCATGCTGGGTTGACAACCATTGATGTTTTCCATGCTTGTGATTTACTTCTGCTTGTTTGCATAAAAACCTATTTTGGCAATATTTGAACTTAATTTATTTAAAAGAATTGCATGATTAATCACATAAATTGTTGGAAATAACTGATTCCTGATTCCTGGTTTTCTCCATATTTTCCATATATCATCTCTAGTTTATTTTGCTTTACTTTATTCCTGGATTTTATTTAATTAGATTAAGTCAATTAGTTTCTAAAATCATTACCTTCACAAGTTCGAGAAACGAACACTTTTTACCACTATTCTAAAACATATCAGTGACTAACACCCCTTATTTGCCCCTAGTTTTATCAAAACTTAGTCTCATACCTAGTTTTGATTAAATTGTACATTCAATCTTTAAGTTCTTAGTACCTCTGATTTTTCAAATAAAGTTTTTCTGACTTTAAGACACTTTGAACTTTCAAATACCTTAGTCAGAAGTTAACATTTATGAGATTGTTATTCCGCCATTAATATTATTTGTTTTCTTTATTAGCACAATTCCAAATTCTTACTCGAAAAACGTTCACCTTCCTTATAATACGAAAGGTTCTCACCATTTAGGAATATGATCTTTATTCACAGATCATGCAGAAAATAAATAAGTAAGGAGATAAAGGGTCCCTTGTCGAAGAGCTCTGGAAGGTTTGAAGAAATTACCAGGCACTTCATTGACCACGACAGTAGAACTAGAGGTGGAAATACATTGATAGATTTTGTTGCCACTTGATTTATACAACTTGCATGAAATTCCATTCCACTCTATAAAAAGCCTTTTCCATATCAATTTTTAGGTACCATTTTCTCTGTTGTTTCCTCATTTGGATCTCATGTTATGAATTAGTTCGTGGGCAATAACAATGTTATCATCATTTTGTCTTCCAGGAATAAAAACAGATTGATAAGGGGAATTGATTTTGTTTATGAAAGGTTTCATTCTTTGAGCTATCAGTTTGGAAATGATTTTGTAAGTGGTGTTGCAGAGGATGATTGGACTGAAATGGCTTGGGGTTGAAGGGTTATCAACTTTTGGGATAAGGAAGATAAAAGTTGAGTTCATTTATTTAAACATGAAATCAGATTGGAAAAAATACTGGACCATTTTGACTAAGTCCTCTTCCACAATGTCCCAGTTAGCTTGGAAGAAGTTTGGTGGGAAGCCATCAAGGCCTGGGGCTTTGTCACCAACCATACTGAAAATGACATATTTGATTTCAATGAGATCGGGGATTCTGTTAAGAATGGAATTTGTATAGGTAGTTATTGTGGTGGGTATAAGTTTTATAATGTCAAGGTTAAGAGTGGGGTTCTCAGCAGTTGCCATCTTAGAAAAATAGGAAGTGAAACAGTTGGCAACAATTTTAGGATCAGTTAACCAGGTGCCATTGATATCTTTAATGGTGTCAATCTTATTTCTTCTAGTTCTTCTTTTAGTAGCTCTGTGATTTTTTTTTATTTTTTTGTCTCCCAATTTGATAGACTGATCTCTGCTTTTAGTTTTTCAAAAAATTTCTTTAATATCTACCCATTCATTCACCTTTTTCCTAGCTTTGTTGATTTCAAAACCTCTATCCTCCTTGAAGTAGTTTTTGTTGAGTCATTCCAAGTGTGTTTCACAATCTTCCAGATCAGTCTTGATACTACCATACACTTCTTTGTTCCATACTTTGACTTTGATTTTGATGTCTTAGACCTTTTGTAGCTATAATAAAAGCAGAAGAACTAGCAAGATTTCTTCTCCAATATTCAGTTAGGATGTTCTTGCAATTTTAGTGATCTAACGAAGGACCAATTTTTTTGAAAGCAATACTACCACTTTCCAATGGGGATTGGAATTGAGTAAAATGGGGTGGTGATCAGAGCCAAGAGTCAGCAAGTTAGTAATGGTGGGGTTAGGGAAGAGTAACAACCAATTTTCAGAGGCAAGACCTTTATCCAGCCTTTGTTTAGTAAGAGGTGGGCCAATTCTTCTATTGGACCGGGTGAAAGGACATCCAGTGAAGCCAATATCTATAAGATTAAAGTTGTTTATCTTGTCATTGAATACATTGGCTTCAGTAGTGTCAATGAGATCTGATCTGAGAATTTCTTTCCTCATTATAAAGGGAGAATAGGGAGAGATATCCCCTAGTGAAAAGATATTTTGGATGGCGGGAGGGTATGGAGGTTGGTGCAGATGAAGTGGACTGGCCTTCCTTGCCTAGAGATTGTAAAAGTATCTTCATTCTTCATGGGTGATGAAGTCGGATTTTTGGCTCCTTGATTGTCCTCTTTGTATGAGGATCTCGTCATCATCTTGAATGTTGATTTTGGAGATGTTGATGGTTGTAGGCTTGGAATCGTTGATTGCTGCAAGTGGTGACGGATTTATTCTGGAGAAAGTTGCTCCGCTTGAGTCTTGAGGCAAGTGAGTACTTCTTTCTGAGTGGTATTCGTGTCTGCTTGCATTTTGTTTATAACCTCTTGTATTTGCATCAGATCGACCATGTTGAGAGGCGTTGCGGTGTTCCTGGTGTCTTCAACAGTCGTATTACCAGAAGTAGGTGTGGTGGTGACGTTAGTAGTGATGTTGGTGAGAGGAGGTCCAGTAGTGACAGGGGTGGCTCCAGAGTCGCCGCCACCAGTTTTATGAGTTGTAACCGCTCAAGAATTAAGATCCACCATTTGAACGGATTAAAAATTGGCTTTTGTAATCGAGAGGTTGATCTCCCGCTGTGGTCGCCAATTGTTTTAGGGTGAAAACAAATATACTGCAAAAGAGTACTTTCAAGTAGGTTCGAGTGATCAAGTTCGAATAGGACGAGCCTAAACCAAGAAATGTCCATTGATGTCTAGCTTCGGTCACAAATGTTGAGACGACTTGGTTGATCTTAGGGGAGGTAAGCAAAGAAGATTGAGAAGTCACTGTGTGATTGAAAATGGTAGTGTATAGTTTTAAGAATGGATTATTTATGGGATAGATCGTTGATTTTGTCTTAGTTCCTTGTTTCTAATAAATGAGGCCATCTGTTTATAATCTGATAGAAAACACACTGATTTCTTGTAACTGGTGGAAGTTACAAAAGAAATAGAAAAGTGACGATTGTAGTGGAGTCATGTCCTATAAGTAGGGAGGACTTGTATGACCACTACTCCTTGTCTTCTCAACTGCTTTGAAGTTGTCCCACCACTTATTACCTTCTTGTTCGTGGATGTGTTTCCATAACGCATGATGCCATAGACCGCCAGACCAATACCCCAATGGGAATCCCACCATATGTTGTATTTGATATCTCGGGGAAATATTGGAGTCATGGAACACCATTATTTTGATTAGGTCAAGTCAATAACTTACTAAGTTAGTGAGGCAAGTTGCGCAATTCACTAAATTGATAATTAGGCTGATTAATGTCGAGTCTGGTAAGTTTAATGATCATGTATTATCTTAGGAGTAATATAGCATAAATTTGGAAATGTTCAAAGCCAAGATTATGTAAAAGTTCCCCAAGGACCAGTCACGACGCACTCAGGAATCTGTTTAAAGAAAAAACCTGGAAAGAACTAGTATACGGCTGGCGCTGGCATGGCCAGCACAAAAGTAGTGACGCGTCCCTAGGAACGCGTCTTGGAGAGGCTGACGCTAGATCAGTCTAGCACCGAGAGAGAGTGAGCGTCCCTAGGGACGCGTCTAATAAAGGTTGGCGCTAGCCTGTGCTAGCCCCATGAGAGAGGGGTTGGCTCCATCCCTGAGAAGATGGCTTCATCCCTGAGAAGCTGGCTATGGCCCTTAGAAGAGGATCTTGCCCCGAAAAGGGAAGGCTCTAACCCATAGAAGGGTTGGCCCTGGCTCAAAATTGGTGATGCGTCCTCGAGGGACATGTCAAGAAGTTGTGACGCATGCTTGAGGACGGGTCTGAAAGAAGTTGAGGCGCATCCTTGAGGACAAATCAGGTTGAAGTTTAGGTACGTCCCTGAGGACGGATCAGATTGAATTTCAGGAAGGTTCCTTGGGACGGATCATATTGAAGTTCAGGAACGTCCTCATGGACTGATCCTCGGGAACTTGGCCACATTTTTTGAGGAATGACTATCGAATTGGGATGTGTCTTCGAGGAAAGGGCATTAAGCTAGGATGCATCTTCGCGGCTCATACATCAGCTATTCCCATAATTACATAGATGTTATTGGAACATCGATGCATATTCGAGACAAGTTCAAGAAATTCAACTATCAGAATTATGCGACTTGGGACCGGTTCGATGTGGTATAAATATTGTAAATATTAGCGGGACTACATGATCAATATAGAATGCTTGTAGTTATTTGTAGAGACTGTATCCTTAATTCTTCTGCGGAATATAAGTAGATATACAATATTTTATATTTTGAGGAGCGATGCTAGGGCAACAACGCTTCCTCATATTTTAATATAAAGCCAGAAATATTGGCAGATATTTTTATGTTTCTGCTGCTGGGCAGAGGGAAATTTTATGATTCTAGCCCTTGTCAAAAATCCACCATGTACATTAGGTCTCCTGCTTAGTGGGGAACAATAATGTTGCACAGTAAACACTAGATGGTGACAATATACTTCTAGCAATTGTATAAAGTCATAAATTCAATCATAGAAGAAGGTGCACTTAGCTTCTGCTTTCCGGGACTAGGGTATATGCCCCCTAGCATTAACCCTAGTTGGGGTTAATAGATGCTCGCCTTCATGCCATGAGTACCAATCCATGAATAGACACGAAACTTTGAGTAGAATTCCACGGGACGGCTGTGGTAATATTCTCCATAGTTCTATCCATCTTTGAATCTGCCACTGGTACCTTATAGCTTTGTCTTCTCCAGACAATGTCATTGATGTAGACTTGGGCCTTAGACTTAGACTCTCTTATGAGCAAGTAGACGACACCGGTGCTTAAGGTTTGAGTATGCTATAATCAAGTTCTAGTGACAACGTCAGTAAGGTGTTAGTGCATGAGAGATAGGA
This sequence comes from Papaver californicum, assembly GCA_023531435.1. Lineage (NCBI taxonomy): Eukaryota > Viridiplantae > Streptophyta > Magnoliopsida > Ranunculales > Papaveraceae > Papaver > Papaver californicum. The sequence goes on from JAJJMC010005899.1 coordinate 76,516, forward strand.
TACCCGGAGACGATGCTTTGAGTTGTAGCTAGTAGCAGCAAAGTTGGAAATAACGGAAACCGACAGAAGAAGTTCATAGTAGATCAGAAATACGGGCGGGGCTGGAGGTGGACTCCAGTGCTCTTGTTATATGAACATATCAATTTTTGTAAAGTGCATAATATTCGTTGGTTTGATCTCGTATTAGCAGAAGCACTGAACAATAGGGATGGCACCAGCAGCATCAGAAGTTGGGACGACATGGTCACAATCAGTGGAGTAGTGGTGACACAAGGTTGATGACGTCTTATAGTGTGGTGAGATCTCCTTGGGAGATGCAGTGGAACCTAAGATGATAGTATATCTGAAAAAGATGAAAATCCACGAGCAGATGAGGTCTCTGTAAAGCTGAGTCTTCTAAATCCCGTCTGGAAAACCTTGTTGGTACACCATTCACTCCATAGGAAGTAAAAACTTCATATAATGTCATATTTTGATGTTTGACCCTAACTTTTGAAGCCAAAAGACCAAGCTATCATTTGTAAAAAAAATTACTTGATTCGGAGTTTGCTAGGTTATCCAATCATCCGTGAACATTCGTGATTAGTAATCCCGTGTAAATTTTCAGATTATGTAGACTTCATTGTAAGAGACATATATCCTAGATCATGTCTCCGATTGATGCGCCCTTTTGGTATGTCGTAGCAGGTACATAGATGAACCCGTTTCGTGAAAGATGCTTTTCCCCGTTCCTTTTCTGAGTTTGTAAAATGAAGAGGTAATGATGGGAGCATTAACGAAGAATAGAGGAGTGGACCAAGCTGGTGTCGAAAGGTGGAGTTGTGAGAGGTTGTTGTCGTAAAGATGTTGGCTTCATGAGGATGCTAGCTCTGTGAATAATGTCTCAGCTTCTGTGAGAAACTCCAGCTTCGATAAAAATTTCTTATTCCGTGGAAAGAGTTAGCGTTGGAGAAGAAGGCGTGCGTTGGAGGAGGCAAGGCTTGCACCAGAGGAGGATGCACAACATGATATTTTTATATAGCGAGCGTATCACTGGATCCTTGACCAGCAACTTGTAAACTAATATTTTGGAAGTTGAGAGGAGAAGCCTGAATATGAGGTAACCATGCCATTGGATGTTCGTCCTGTGCTAGAGATAGTTGTGGCTGCCACATTACCAGTGATGGCTGAGATGAATGTCATGACCATGGGTTTTGTCCATGAGGGTTTGATCGAAGGATGAGAGGACTTGATGGTATCACTTTGAGAATTCCATATTCGGTACGTGTCCGACAGTAGAATCGTGTAATTGAAGTAAGTAGTAGCAACAAGGATGAAGTCATCGTTCTGGACGTGATCAGGTAAGAGGAGGAGGCTTCCTAGTCGTGTGGGGTACTGATGTAGAGAGGTTTTTCGATGACTCTGGTATTTTATTGACTTGGTTTTTGGGTTCACTTTGGTTGAAATAGATTTGGATTGATTTTTCTAACAAATCAAGTCCCCAAGTGCAAAACAGCGAAGAAGTGTTCATTTACTAGACAGAGAAATACGTGTTGAATGGATTATGACATCCACGGGTGAATTATGTAGCATATACTTCAGGTGTCTACTTAAAGGGTATCGAGGTTTCATGCTCTCTTGAGCGGTGTAATGAGTTATCCCCAACATTTATCCTTCCACAAGTGAGGAGGCTCTATTGTAGAAGAGGCGAAAATATAACAAATGAGGGTGCGGGTGTTACCTTGCTGTGAGGGTGTGAATTTTGATGTATACGGTTTTGTTGCTAGTACCGTTGTTGATCAGACCTTCCAATTGAAGGATATGACTGTGTTGAATCTTCAAAATTGAAGGAGACTTCAGTCCCCAAGTGTAGCTTACTTGGATCCGCTACTAGGCAGAAGATAATTTTACGGTGTCGTCACAGGTCCATGCTTCCAGAAATTTGACAGTACTAGGGAAGTCATGAAAATTAGAGTCGTCCTTTGTTGTCGTTGAAGCGCCGGGACTGGGACGAGTATCTGAATTGAAGTTGAAGCCATCGTTGTCATATGGGCTATTGAGAGGCAAAGCCATTATTCTTTAATCTTCTTGACTCAAAGCATGACTATCATAACTTGACTAATTGGTTTATTTCTTGCAGCATGTGCGCGTGGTGCGCCCTCGAGTGGACACTACTCTTGTTGTTGTTGACAGTCCCCAGTCTGTAAGAAAAGGACCGCGAATGATTCTTCCATGTTGATGCTTTTGAGGCTTTGGGAGACACCATGAATGTAGGGGACGAAGATAAGTCTGGGGATGAAAAGCTTGAAGAAGCGTCCCATAGTGACGAACTTTGCAAAAAATGTGATCTCATTCCCGTTGATGGAGTAGTAAGCAATAAAGATGAAGTAACACCAAGCTCCTCCGTCAGCTTGGATCCATCTCAAGTAAGTTTCTTCTCTTTATGACCAAGACAAAACATATGAATTCTTCAAACTTCTCATGTAAGCATATCCATATTCGAATTTACAAAAAAATTATGGATTTTCGTCATTAGAATATTTCAGAAGTATATTTCTTGGGAAAAACGTTGTAGAATCTTCATACGATGTCCATTTTTGATGATTGACCCTCTATATTTATTAGAAAATAATTTCCTACATCATGTAAGGAAAAAATATCCAGGTTTTGAGCTTGTCTAGGGCGTCAAAACGACCCAACAGTAAAATTCATGAAGTATCCATGAAAAATATGATAGTTTTCATACCTGACACCATTCACCGTTTTGGCCATAACTCTTATCTCGTTTACCCGATTGATGCGTGCTTTTAGTATGTTGTAGTAGACATCCATACAAAACTTTTAACATATTACTCATGCTTAGATTCCGTACCAATTGTCGCCAACTTCAGAGTTTCCAAGAGGTAGTGTAAACGGTTCTTGACGCTATTTTTGTGAAACATTTTGTAATGGGTTCGGACCATATAATACTTCAACTATTAATTTATAATTAATGTATATGACATTTATGCATATGTATAATGGGTTTTATGGTTCATGCTGAATTTTTTTGTGTTTGACATGTTCTGACTTAATATGCATGTATCATCTCTACTTTTATGAGGAGAATGGCCAAAATCAGAGAGATGAGTTTAATGGTAAATGAGCAAGAATTACCATTGACTTTGATGAGGATAATGTCCTATCCCAAGATAAAAATCACAATCGGACTCCCCCTCGCATACTTGTTAAAGATGGTGCATCTACTGACGTTGATATGAAGAACAATAGTGTAACATAGAGTGTATTAGTTGAGTACCCTAATTCGGACATTAGTGTTGATCTCCATTTCGATAGGATTCGTCATCAGTACTCATATGTTGGAGGTTTCATCTTTCCATCTGTTTACACTTATCTGAAATGATCTCTCTTCCTCGGGATGAAATCTCTGGAGTCGTCCTCAAAGAATATGAGGAAGCTATAAATGAAGCTGAGAATTCTGATCTTGACATTGCATGGCTTTGTCAACATTTGGGAGTTATACAGGAGCGTCTTGCTGAAGTAGGTGGATTTGCAGGTTTGGATATAGTGATCGAGGATAAAGATGAAGTCGAAAGGATTTCTCAGGAGTTGAAGCTTGCATCAAGGATTCTTGAAGGGGTAGAGAAGGGATATTCTGAAGGAGATTAGACAATATACAAGGATGGTTTGCTTTGAGCAGTCCATAGTCACACTTGTATTATTCAAAGCAGGCTTGGGGTGCGTCTTATCCTGTTCGGGAGTTGCAGGCGTATGTCGGGTAAGACGTATTGTGACTTTGAGAAGTATATGGTCTCATCAGGGTTGTAACTCTTCAGTTGACATGCTTCCTGGAAAGAGTGAAGTTCCTGACGGATAGAGGATTCTCGTAAAAGGGAGAATCTAAGAATACTGAATCCGGCTTTATTTTATATCGTTGTTGCTGCAAAGCTTTGTCTTGGACGTGGAGCAAGCTTGTACGTTAGCTGTTGCTGAAGCTAAGGCTGGAGATGGGGTTGAGGTTGATGGTGAGCATTTAATTCTTGACGCTTGATGAGATAAAACCTTCCTCTTGACCCCTTTGTTCTGATAGCACCTCATGGATGATTGGATGTTGTATTGCTTATTGACTAGTATACCACTCCAACATATATCTCTACGACTTTTGGACCCTGAATCGGCATATATAGTCATCAGGATGTTTGTCATCTCTCTAGAGCAATTTTCTCAGATCTGAGAATTTTTATCTCTATTATAAAGGGAGAATAAGGAGATTTATCCCCTAGCGAAAAGATATTTTGGATGGGTGGAGAGTATGGAGGTTGGTGGAAGTGGGACTGGACCCTCCTTGCCTAGAGATTGTAAAAGTCTCTCAAGTCTTCATGGGTGATGCAGACAGATTGTTGGCTCCTTTATTGTCCTCTTTGAATGAGGATCTCGTCATCTTCTTGAATGTTGGTTCTGGAGATGTTGACGTCAGTAGGCTTGGAATCGTTAATTGCTGCAGCTGGTGACGGATTTGTTCTGGAGAAAGTTGTTCCGTTTGAGTCTTGATGCAAGTGAGTATTTCTTTCTAAGTGGCAGCCGTGTCTGCTTGCATTTTGGCTAGAACCTCCTGTTTTTACATCAGACCGACAATGTTGAGCGGCATTTCGGTGTTCCCGGTATCTTTAATAGCTGTATTACCAGGACGAGGTGTGGTGGTGACCTTAGTAGTGACGTTGATGTGAGGAGGGTCAGTAGTGACAAGGGTGGCTTCAGAGCCGCCGCCAACATTATTACCAGAACTGGCTTTAAGTTGTAACCGCTCCAGACCTAAGATATACCATTTGAACTCTTCGAAAATTGGATTTTGTAATCGAGTGGTTGATCTCTCGCTGTGGTCACCAATTGTTTTGGGGTGAAAACAAATGTATGCAAAAGAGTACTTTCAGGTAGGTTCGAGAGATCAAACTTGAACAAGACGAGCCTAAACCAAGAAATGGCTGTTCACGTTCTGCTTCGGTCACAAAGGTGGAGATGATTGGATTGATCTAAGGGGAGAGAAGCAAATAAGATTGAGAAATTATTGTGTGATTAAAAATAGTAGTATGTAGTTTTAAGAATGGATTATCTTTGGGATAGATCGTTGATTCTGTCTTAGTTCCTTGTTTCGAATAAATGAGGCCATCTATTTATAATTTGATAGGAAACACATTCATTTCTCGTAAGTGGTGGAAGTTACAAAAGAGATGGAGAAGTGACGACTGTGGCGATTATAGTGGATTCATGTCCGATAAGTAGGGAGGACTTGTATGAACACTACTCTTCGTCTTCTCAACTGCTCTGAAATTGTCCCACAACTTATTACCTTCTCGCTCATGGATGTGTTACCACAACGCACGATGTCGTAGACTGCCAGACCAATAAACCAATAAGAATCCCCTATGTATTGTATTTAATATCTCGTGGAAAAAGTGGAGTCATGGACCACCATTATTTTGATTAGGTCAAGTCAATAACTTACTAAGTTAGTGAGGTAAGTTGCGCAACTCACTAAATTGATAATTAGACTGATTAGTGTCAAGTATGGTAAGTTTAATGATCATATACTAGCTTGTTAGTAATATGGTATAAATTTGGAAGTGTTCAAATCCAAGATTGTGTAAAAGTTCCCCAAGGACCAGTCATGACGCACTCTGGAATCCGAGAAAAGAAAAGACTTGGGAAGAACTCGTATAAGGCTGGTGCTGGTATTAGGCCAGCGCCAAAGTAGTGACATGTCCCTAGGGACGTGTCTTGGAGAGGCTGGCGCTAACTCATACTAGCGCCGAGTGAGAGAGAGTGACGCGTCCCTAGGAACGCGTCTAAGAGAGGTTGGCGTTAGGCGGTGCTAGCGCCGTGAGAGAGGGGTTGGCACTAGCCGTGAGAAGCTAGCTCTGGCCCTGAGAAAGGATGGCTCTGGCCCTAAGAAGAGTTGGATCTTATCCAGAGAAGGGATGGCCCTAGCCCAAGATTGGTGATGCGTTTCCGAGGGACATGTCAAGAAGTTGTGTTATGACCCGCTTGGAAAACTCCAACTCTCTGGTACGCCACTCAAGAAACCATATTTTCAAATTTATTCAGACCAATTTGATTTTACAAGAAAATATTCATTGATTTATCTCAAACTGCTTTATAAGCCGGCAAGCATTGCTTTCATACGGGTGAGGGATGACCAGTGTCAATATCAGGGTAGTCGGATACCAGCCAATGTTACAGCTAACGGTCTTCCGGGTTGCCTACCCGTATGTGGGAGCCAAGTTAGGCCTGACAACACACACCGCATTAGACGGGTGAAGAATGGCCAGTGCCAATATCAGGGTAGTCGGATACCAGCTACCGTTACAGTTAACGGCCTTCCAGGTAGCCACCCGTAGATGGTAGCCCTAGTGGACCTAACAACTCACAATACTAGGACAAGCACAACAGAAAATCTTTTACAAATCATATGAACTACTCAAAAGAGTTAGTAATCATTTCCAGATTAATGGTATGAACTGTTGTCATAAACAACAACCATCATTCTCAGATGGTATGAGTTACCTCAAACGATAATAACCATTACATAACTCACGCACCGAGACAGATGATATGAATTACCTCAAACAGTAATAATCATCTCTTGTCTTACGGGTTGTACGGTTATCAAATTGTATGAATTACCTTGAAGAGGCAACAATCATCTTTACCTCACATTTTTATCAGATGATATGAACTAGAAAGCAACAATCATCTTTTTATTAGGTAGTACAAATAGTCAGTACTGCAACTACCTCTTACAAACGATATATATGTACTGCAAAAGTTGCAATCATCCCTGATTAGATGGTATGAACTGCAAGCAGTAACCAACTCTTTTCTAACGATATGAACAACCTCATAAAGTTGTGCTGAACCGCAAAGCGGCTGCGTACTGTCACGGCTAAGATTTTGGACTAGACCGTGTGGCACTTGAACTCTTCAAGTAAGCCTAAAAGAACACAAGAGAATTGGAGACTTAGAGATTTTAAGTGGGAGAGAGTATTTGATTATAAGAGAGAGAATGTTACAATTGCTTAAGAGCTTGTTGGTGGATGTCTTTAGCAAATGAGCTCTCCACCTTATATAGTATGCTATGGAGGATTCTAGAATATGTTCTAGAATCATCATCTTCTAGAGTATTCTACCACTATCATGAATATACAACAAAATATTATATATACAAGAACATTCTAGTATGTTGTGGACTTCCTTAATCTTCTAGGTCCTTCCAATGGACCTAGACTCTTGTCATGGGCCAACCCAATATGTGGGAAAATGGGTGGGCCGTGACATTCTCCCCCACTTATTCTCGCGACGTCCTCGTCGCGGCTTGATTGTGAAACTGGTCGATCGCATCCTTGAATTGCCAGAGAGACGCTTCGGGCTCCCCTGTTCCTTCTTGTATGGATGCATCTTTCCATTTCACTAAGTATTCTTTGCAAGGCGACACACCCTTCCTTCGAACAATCCGTTCGGCTAATATCTCGTCTATAGCTTTGTCGAAGGAAGTTGCGATCATGGGTGGTGCGCGGCTTGATACTCCTCGTCTTTGTTGAATGTCTTTAAGTTGCTAACGTGGAAGACGGGATGAATTTTCATCTTTGATGGAAGCTCCACTCGGTAAGAAGCTTTGCCCACTTTGGCTAGTACTTCGAACGACCCTTCGTACTTGCGTAGTAAGCCTTTGTGTAAAGGCCGGGTGTACTTGAATTGTTGGGGCAAAAGCTTGACAAATACCATATCGCCAACTTGGAACTCCACATGTCGCCTCTTCTGATCGGCCCACTTCTTCATCTTCTTGGCCGCTTTTATCAATTGGGCGTGTGCTAAGTCCCTTTACTGCTGCCAATCCTTCGTGGTCTTGTATGCACCGGGGCTAGCACCTGCATAAGAAGTGGCCAAGGTACTTGGCATCAAGGGCTGTTGTCCGGTTGCGAGCTCAAATGGGCTCTTCCCTGTAGACTCCGAACGTTGTAAGTTGTAGGAGCATTGAGCTATATCGAGCAACCTAGACCAATCTAGCTGATTAGCACTAACATAGTGCCTAATGTAAAGCTCCAACAAAGCATTCACCCGCTCGGTTTGCCCATCGGATTGAGGGTGGAAGCTTGTTGAGAAGTTCAGCTCAGTACCCATCAGCTTGAAGAGCTCCGTCCAGAATTTTCCCGTGAAGCGAACGTCTCGATCGCTCACATTATTCTTTGGAACTCCCCAATACTTCACCATATTTTTGAAGAAGAGTTTGGCCGTCTCCTCTGCCGTACATCCGGGTGTGGTTGCGAATGTCGCATATTTGGTGAACCTGTCCACCACCACCATTATTGTGCCAAACCCATCTGACTTGGGCAAGCATGTGATGAAGTCCATTGAGACGATCTCCCATGGTCTCTCCGGAATAGGAAGCGGCTCTAGCAGTCCGCCGGGCTGCTTTTGGACAATCTTGTGTTGCTGGCACACAAGACATGTTTGCACATAGGTCTCTATGTCATCGCGGAGTTGTGGCAGAAGAACTTCTCATGCACAAGGGCTAATGTACGATGAGTGCCGGGGTGACCTGCCCACCGTGAATCATGGCACTCCTTGATGATCTCTCTTCGTAAGTTATCCCACCGCGGCATGTAGACCCTTCATCCTGAAGTGAACAGCAAGTCGTCTTCAATCTAAAACTTCCTCGTCTTGCCGGCTTTGGTGAATTCTACCACTCTTTGCCGTTGGATCCTTGCTTAATCCTTCCTTCACACGGTCTATTAGCGTGTTGTTGGATTGCGTGAGATTGGCGAACTCTGCTTTTCGGCTAAGTGCATCCGCGACCATGTTCTCTTTGCCCGGCTTGTACTCGAGATCATAGTCGAATTCCTCAAGGAAGTCTTGCCACCTAGCTTGCTTCGGGCTTAACTTCTTTTGCGTTTGGAATTAGCTCGTCGCTACGTTGTCCGTCTTGACTATGAACTTTGATCCGAGAAGGTAGTGTCTCCATACTCGCAAGCAATGAACTACCGCCGTCATCTCCTCTCTTGAACGGTGTACCTCTTCTCGGTATCGTTCAGCTTGCGACTTTCAAACGCAATAGGGTGTCCATTTTGCATTAACACTCCTCCTATTGCAAAGTCCAAAGCATCGGTGTGCACCTCGAATGGGAGACTCGGGTTGGGTAGCTGCAAGATTGGCTCTTCGACCACCGCCTATTTTAGCTCCTTGAATGCTTCTTGGCATCGGGTCGTCCATTCCCAAGCTCGCCCTTTCTTTAGCAAGTCTGTCAACGGGGCTGCCTTCCTCGAGTATCCTAGGATGAACCTTCGGTAGTAGTTGATGAGGCCTAGGAACGATCGCAACTCTGGCACTTTGGTAGGGGCTGTCCAATCTTGGATGGCGCGGACTTTGGCATCTTCCATCATAAGCTTTCCGTTACTGATCTTGTGACCTAGGAAGGAGACTTCTTCTTGGGCAAAAGAGCACTTCTCTTTCTTCACGTATAGGTCGTTTTCCTTTAGTGCTTGGAAAACAGTCCGCAAGTGATTCTCGTGCTCCTCCAAGGTCTTGCTATAGATCACTATGTCATCGAGATAGACCACCACAAACTTGTCCAAGTATGGGTGAAATATCTTGTTCATCAATGTGCAGAAAGTAGCGGGAGCGTTAGTTAAACCGAAAGACATAACAAGGAATTCATAAGCCTCATACCTCGTAACGCATGCAGTCTTTGGCTCGTCGCCTTCCGCGATCCTCACTTGGTAGTATCCTGACCGCAAGTCTAACTTTGAGAAGTACCTTTCCCCTCCAAGTTGATCGAATAGATCTGCAATGAGAGGTATTGGATACTTGTTCTTTATGGTCACCTTGTTGAGAGCCTGATAGTCAATGCACAACCGCATTGCTCCATCCTTCTTCTTCTGGAACAGTACCGGCGCTCTGTATGGTGCTTTTGACGGTTGGATGTAGCCCGCATCCAACAAGTCTTTGAGTTGTTTCTTCAATTCAGCCAATTCTGGTGGAGACATACGGTAAGGTGCTTTCGCGGGAGGCTTAGCGCCAGGCTCTAGCTCGATCGCATGATCGATCACCCGTCGTGGCGGCAACTTCTTGGGAAGCTCCTTTGGCATCACGTCCTCGAAATCCTAGAGAACCTTCGTTATGGCTTTTGGAACTTCTTCTCTTTGGGTCGTCGGTTTCTCCTCCTTCATCGTCGCTATGAAGGTTGCTTCACCCTTTTTGAACCCTTTGGAAAGTTACAGCGCCGACAACACCATGATCTTCTTCTTCTCTTTAGTCACCGGTATAAGGTGAGCTGATTTGTCTCCGAGTATGCACAAAGAGTCGAAAGGTGGCATGGGAATGGCCCGTTGTGCGCACATGAATTCCATGCCCAATACCATGTTGAAGTCGTCCATGGGGATCACCGAGAAGTCGACCGGTCCAGCCCACCGGTCGAGATGCATTTCTACGCCACGCACCTCACCTTCTAGTGGCTTTGCATCCGAGTTCACCGCCTTCACAGTACCTCCTCCTTTAGCAAACTTCATGCCTAGCCGCGATGCTTCTTTCTTTGATACAAAGTTGTGCGTAGCGCCCGTATCCACTAAGGCGCGTGAGGTCTTCCCATTCACCTGGACGTTCACGAACATGAGCGTCTTGTCCTTACTTTTGGCTTTCTCCGCCTTCGCTTGGACATTGTTTAGCATTTGGAGCGAACTCACCACGGAGTCTCGTTCCTCTTCAGATCTACTATCCTCCATCAATGCCGTAAGCTTACCCTTCTTCGGGCAATCCCGGACTTTGTGGTCTCCTTCACATAAGAAGCAAGAGAAAGAGGGCTTACTTTTATCTTTACGCTCGGGAGCTTTATCCTTCCACGAGAGATATTTCTTTGAGGTATGCTTGTCTCTATCTTCTCTTGCTTCCCCACCTTTGGCATAATGGCCTCTTGAAGCTCTCCTATCTTCGGAGCTTGTACTCCTTGAGGTCTTCACTCTTTCTTCGAAGCTTGGCCTTTCGACCAAGGTCTCGGCTACGGCAATTGCTTCGGTCAGAGTTTGAATACGACGGCGATCCAACTCTTGTTTGACCTAGGCTTTGCTCCGCACAAGAAGTTGAAGAGCTTCTCTTCTTCAGATAAATTAGGTATCTCCAGCAACAAGTTTGCATACGTTTCGGTATACTCTTTGGTTGTGCCCGTTTGACGAAGATACTTCAACTTCGCTCTAACTTCGTAAGCCGCATCCTCCGGATAAAAGTATTTCTTAAGATCGTCTTTAAAATCTGACCAAGTAGTGATAGTATCTTTACCTTGTTGAATCTCCTGGCTTCGGAGTCTCCACCACGCCAAAGCGTTCTCCGTGAGGAACACAGTGGCTCTTCTTATCTTCCTTGAATCCTCCTCCATTTCGAGATGCTCGAAATACCTTTCACAACTCCATATGAAAGTGTCAATCTCCTTAGCGTCTCTTTTTCCACTATACGGTGTTGGCTTGGGAGCATCCTCTCTTGAGAGTCTGCTTGGCCCCTCGTGCATGGCTTGGTTGATGGCCGCCCTTTTACACAATACTAATTCCCCTTTCACCGCTTCCAGCTCTTGCTCGACTGACAGTAATTTGGCCTTCACCTCCTCCACGTTATCGTCCACTGCGTCTTGGATCCGAGCATTCACGTCCATTTTGATACCATCCACCGCCTTGCTTATGGCCTCCTCGAATGTATCTTCCACCCTTCAAGAGTCTCCTTCGTTAGGAACTCTTCTTCGACGCGTATAAGGAAGTCGCTCACTCGCTTTTCCATACGTATCATTCGTGCCTCAAGACTTGTTTGCGTATCCTTGGACTTGCCCCTTTTCTTAACTTGGCCATCGACACCTTTCTCCATGGTGTTGTTGCTATTAACGTCAGTCATTCTTGAGTCTTAAGCTTTGCTCTGATACCAACTGTCATGGGATAAGATTTTGGACTAGACCGTACAGCACTTGAACTCTTCAAGTAAGCCTAAAAGAACACAAGAGAATTGGAGACTTAGAGATTTTAAATGGGAGAGAGTATTTGATTATAAGAGAGAGAATGTTACAATTGCTTAAGAGCTTGTTGGTGGACGCCTTGAGCAAATGAACTCTCCACCTTATATAGTATGCTATGGAGGATTCTAGAATATGTTCTAGAATCATCATCTTCTAGAGTATTCTACCACTATCATGAATATACAATAAAATATTATATATACAAGAACATTCTAGTATGTGTGGACTTCCTTAATCTTCTAGGTCCTTCCAATGGACCTAGACTCTTGTCATGGGCCAACCCAATATGTGAGAAAATGCGTGGGCCGTGACACTACGTACCCTCTCCGTAGCTCGAAGGGATCAAATATGATCGTAGTTCGTCACCTTGTTTAGATAATATGAATTGCGTAGCAACAACTATTCCCAACTTATTGCATTTGCAACAATATCGTAATTATCAAGAACACTAGAGCATTTTCAATATACTCATTAGAACATCTAACAAATAACTCCAAAATGGAAATCAAGTATGGAATTTACAATCCATGGCGAGTATATGATTATGAAGCGAAAATCCTAAAGTACGAACCATACAGATTCAAAATCCATATCTGGATTGCATATAAATAAATAAGAACCCTTAATCACTAGAAGCTCCTAATGGAATAAAAGCAAGTTTACTCAAACAATTCAACTATAATTAAGATTTCAACTAGATCTATAACCAAATTAATTATTTATCTAAGCTTTATATGCATCCTCTACGTACCAGAGATTTTCAAAGTTCACAATCTAAATCCATAAACAAGTTATAGTACTTAATTAACCTTAAGACACTAATCCATGACATCCAAGATAAATTCAGATGCATGCCCCTATATACATTTAAGTCATTATAATTAACTTGCAACAATGATGTGTCTTCAATTACCGAGTACTAGTTCAACATATATGTAGCCTAGCTAAATTACACAACTCTACTGCCGAAATTTATGATATCACGTATGTACAAGATCAAAGAATAAATTATAAACCAAGTCTCATGAGGAGAAGCAGCAGTAACAATACTAATCAGGTAGACAACTTATGGCTATTAAAACAAAAAAGAAGACATGATAATAAGCAATGAAACAATTTAAGATGCTTGAACCAAAACACCTCTCCAAACCAAAAGCAAGGAAGTGTTAAAAGGTCCAGAACAAAGATAATTAAAGTACCATATGGACTGACGGTATATTTAGATCTTCGATACCGATTGAGATAGATGACTTTCCCCTCACAATAATCATTCAAGAATATGGAAACCGGTAAACAGCCAAAGTAGTAAGCAAATTTGAATTGGCCGAAGTTACCGATCTTGTCCATATAGATTAAACTGGACAATATACAACCCCAATAGAGTTTCGCAAACACAGTAGATTCCTTGATACCAAAATTCATAAAAGGTTACAACAGCCTCAAAGCTAAGGTCAATTTTAGAAACCCATTGATCCACAAATCTCATAATTGCCATGGCATAAAATCAAGTGATTATTTAATGGTAGCATTTCAGTCATTGAAGCCAAGTATGTAACAATACAAAATGGTCCAGTTAGCATTGTTTAAATCCCATGGAAGTCAATATAATAATAGTAACGACAAGCCAAATGAACCAATCATATCTAACTCAACTGTAATTTGGGAATTAACTACTACCATGAGATACAAAGAGCTTAATCATGGAATTGATAGGTATATGCAGGCATTGTTAATATGGCATATTCTGTACATACTACTAACACCAACAAGATCTTAAATGGGTAAATATTTAAATTAAATATGCATTCCCACACCCACCACTAAACACCAAACCTAAATAAGGTTAGGTGAATGAAACTCCTAACAATAGAGTAACATAAGTGGAGTCATCTCTTTAAGTAGTCAGCTGGCACCGAGTCCATACAGAGAAGTCCTAATTGTCCCCATCACAATTTGTATGGCTAACTATATAAGAGTAAATGCTAACTAATGAAAACACATATATATATATACTTATATCCAAACCCTTAATTTACCACAAGAAACTAATCATTCGAATATTGAAGAAACACTTAGACAATAAGTGATTGCAAAACAACACAGAGACTGAAATGCAAGCCATAATATGTAAAAATCTCATTACAAACTTTTTAACTCATAAACTAATGTACTAATCATGATTCACAGAGATTATGAATTAATAGAAAAATTGCTAGCTAAACATTTAAAATTAAAGCCTTAATCTCACCAGTTGGATTCCACTATTCATCAAACTTACGAACCAATTAGAAACTATGCAGGACAAGATCACTAGCTATATACAATTCGGTTAATTGATATGTTGCTTAAATCTTAAATTTTGATGGAACCAAATGATTATCAACCAAATATCAATTAAGTATAAAGCATATAAATTCTTACCCCATAAAATCATTCTTTCTTCTTTGGAACATTTAATCAAACATGTTGTGGGTATTTAAGTGTTGGTGGAGAGGTGAACTTGTCATCGTATTTTTAGCTTCTATTAATAGCCCTGCCTCCCGGAAAACTCCGATTGGTAGATAACCCAACTCTTTTAAGCATTCATACACACTGAAATAATCAAAAGCCATAAACTTCCGAGAATCAACGACAACAACTAGTGTTCTTTAGCTTTTTCTCGGTCTAAAGCTTGCCCAAAACCAAACCAAACTATATCAAACTCTAACCCAATCCTTGCTGATTTCTCTAGCCCTAACTTGACCAAAAACTCAACATAAACTCCATCCGTTCAAGTACATGTATACAAACAAGTCACGGGTTAATTCACTTTCAAATACAACAACCCTACGAAGAATTGACACAACTGTAAATGAATTTCAAGGTGGAAAAAATCACCAAAGAAAGAAGAAAGATAAATCAGTGGAGTAAAATCCATTTATTTTTCGACCTAGCTTTTACTAGCGTGAAAGATGGTGAAGTGAACTGGTTGCAAGAAGAGAAAGGTCAGAACTGAAGAGAACGACCCCCTTCTCCTTCTTTCTTACTGTCGATCACTTCTTATAAGAATCCATTACCCTCTCTAAAATCCATTCTCTGCTCTCTATGTTTTTCTCTACCTTCACAACAAGATGATAGTGAGAAGAGACGATGGTTTTCTTAGTTTTTATCACTCTGGTATAGAAATGACAGAAGTATCGTGTCAGTCATGATTTATTTCTAATACATATACTAGTTATGTATATTAATATCACTAGGGGGTAACCTATTTGGTTCACACACCGGGTTTAGTTAAACCCGAAAAAGATTTGAGGCATCACAAGTGGTGACGCGTCCTTGAGGATATGTCAGAAAGAAGTCGAGGTGCGTCCTTGAGGACAAATCAGGTTGAAGTTCAGGCGCGTCCCTGAGGACGGATCAGATTGAGTTTCAGGCGACATATCATATTGAAGTTCAGGCACGTTCTCAGGGACTTGGTCATGTTTTTTGAGGACTAACTATGAAACTGGGATGTGTCTTCGAGAACATGGTATAAAGCTAGGATGCGTCTTCGAGGATCAGGAATCAGCTATTCCCTAAATTATATAGATGTTATTGGAACATCGATGTGTATTCGAGACAAGTTCAAGGAATTCAGCTTTGGGAATTACACGGCTTGAGACTGGTTCGATGTGGCATATATATTGTAAATATTAGAGGGACTAAAGGATCAATATAGAACGCTTATAGTTATTTGTAGAGAGTGTATCCTTAATTCTCCCGTGGAATATAAGTAGAGATATAATATATCATATTTTGAGGAGAGGTGCTAGGGGAACGACACTTTCTCATATTTTATATAAAGCCAGAAATATACACGGATTTTTTTATGTTTATGTTTCTGGGCAGAGGGAAATTTTATGATTCTAGCCCTTGTCAAAAATCCACCATCTACACCTTGGAAATTCCATGCCAAAGGGGTAAACAATTGCCAAAAATAGGATATTTAGAAGTGTGCCTTCTGGAGTGAATAACTTGCTCTATCAGACAAATAATTTTAAAGTCGTAGGAGTCCAAAGAAGTGTTAATGTGGTTTATAGGTCTCCAATATACTGATGAAAGAATGCAAGGTCAGAAAAAAACTAAATTTAGTAGAGTATGAGAGAAATTTAACCACTGTGCTGTTTGAGATGGCCTTCAGGATACTATTAGCCAAATACTCATCCCCAGGTTCCTGCATCATATGGACCCCATCCTTTCCAGGCTCCTGTATCATAGTGGTTCCATCCTTGCTTTTTTAGGAAGATATGGTCATCAGAGTTATGTGCATGTTCTCTTTTTGGTTCAGAGTTGGCCTTCTCTTGCTTGTCCTTGTCCTTAGAATGGGTAGTGAACTGGTGGTGTTTCTTCTTCTGGTCCCAAACCTCTTTTTTTTTCTCTAAATTTCAGCATCCATTCTATCTTTTATTTGGGATAGAGTAGGTAGGGAGTCAAACATGAATGGAGATGAAGGGCTAGTAGAAGGGAAAAGGTTTATAATAGGTGTTGAGAGGGGATTGTGATCTTTTCTTTTCCTTTGTTCCTAGCAACATCCTACAAGTTGATGATTTTTTTTTGTTGTTGTCCAGATCTTTCATGTCATTGGAATTTTTTCTGTTTCTTTTTTTGACATGCTATAACATCAAGGTTGGTAGTAGAAGTCTTAGCTTCAAAGATAACACCATTTTCACCAATATCAGAGCTACCACCCAGATTGGCAATATTTTGAGAAAACTCTAGTTGTTTTGCATGCTTCATTTTAGCTTCAAATTCCATAGCAACATCCTTATCAGAATAGGGTCTGTAGATAAGAGCCTTTCCACTAAGTAACTCTTTTGGTTTGGAAACCTGGTTTTGAGGGGTTAAAGGGGTTGTGGGTGGTGATTTAGGGGCCATTGATGATAAAGGCTTTAAAGATAGGGATTGGATGGTCCAGAATTCTGTAAACTTTGTAGAATTTTATGCCATTGACGCATAAGAAAATTCAAGCCAGTGAGAAACAACAGGGGATTCATAAGATTCTATTACATACTTGAGGGGTCTGGTAACATCAATGGAGAGTTTAACTTTATATTTCTTTCCTCCCTATCTCTACCATAGGGTCTTCTTGCCTCTTAAAAAGAACCAGTAGGTCTGAGAATGGTTCTAATATCTGATAACATACGTTTTATGACAAGCCAAATCATAACTCTGGTAAAAAGCTCTTCATCAATAAGATCAGTACCATTCGCAGGCACTTCCACCAAGACCATCAGCTTGTAAAAAACACCTCTTAAGTAATCTTCTTCGTTAGTGAGCCTGAGTATGTGGACGTTTCTTCTTCTGTTCCATACATCCAATTCAATTATTCAAAGCATATTTCAGTTAGCATTGATAAAGTTGCTACCATGTTTGTTTCAAAACAAATATTGCTGCAGAATTTTCCAATTAAGCACCATTTCCATCTTAACTCCCTTTTCGTCTGAATGTTATCTTTGTTTAGGAAAATCTTTGGAAAAAGATCTTTAACAATTAAATGAGCAGAGCTCATTTGATCAACAATAATATCAATAGGATTATTATCGGAGTTTGAGGTGGAAGCCATGAAGATGATGGAGAAACAAAACAGAAATTGGGGAAGATCGTTTGGTGTTTTTGAGCAATCAGAGACAACCATGCCAATAACTTTAATTTGAAAATTTGTCACGAGATAGTGTAAGATGATTGCAGAGATGAAAAATGGGTTTTTTTATTATGGTTTTCCAATCCTCCAATATTGTTGTTTCAAATCAAATTCATATTAGATGGGCTTCTGAGAAGGTTGGTAGGAAGTATCATGCGCCTTAATTTGACAAGTATTGGGATGTTTACACTGTGTTGGTTTGTCTAATAGTATCCCATGTTTGTACTTGTTGCAAGATGCTTTAATTTGTGTTTCTCAGCTATATCAGTCCCAAGAGAATTTGACAAACCACCCACTCAAGAGCATAGGAAAACTGCACTGGGCCACTTGTCATTTCTAATAACCCACTTATTGAGCATAATATTTTGAATTTGGCTATGTTGTCATCAAGGTACATAATCCTTGCTTGGTTCCTGCAAAAAAAATGTGAGAAGACATAACCAAAGCCATAGAGCTGTGTGTATAACACTTGTGGGATTTTTTTTTGGAAATAAGTCCATCTTAGTTACAAATTATTTATAGAAATTTGCTTTTTAGATATTAGGTTGAGTTTCCAGATAGTGAGTAAACAATCAGTTCTATCAAGAAATGATCTAACATTTTTGTTCATATTGCTATAAGGTTAGGGGTTGGAAAGATTAGCCTCACTCACCATCCCATCCGAGAAATCAATGCAGGATAGGTTTTTAACATGGCATTACTTACCACAGAGGTGAAAAAACATCTCCTCTCACTAGGGGTACGATGCCTAGTGGTAGTAAAGCAGGTAATAAAATTGTGGGCGTAACCGGTTAACGACCAGGCATTGAAGCGTTTGCACAGAATTCCAACATGATTTTAGAGAGTTAATAGAGAGATCGAGAGATAAAATGCTTTTAAACCATCTAATTTCCATTTTATACCTTTCTCTAACCTTTAAGTCTCTGTTCATCTTCTTATTTACCCCTTTTCGATCAAATTTCCAAGAATAGATTTTAAAATAAAGGGTTTATTTTCTCAATTTTGTGTCAGAGTAAAAACATGGCTAGTATGCTTTATGTGGATTATCACGGCGTTGTTTTTGAAGTGCCAGAAATTTTGGAGGAAAGCGAGTTTTTTCCTGATGATGAAGATACTGGTAATCCACTCGAGGAGGATGCAAGAACAAATGTTGTAAGTGAGAATCAGGATGCATGGAAGTTTAATCATGAGTTTTTTCGACGGTATTTTGATGATTATCAAGATGATAAAGTTGTGATTATTGAGCCCCCATAACCAAATTATGTTCCACCAGTTCCATATTATCCAATACTCGATCTCACTCCTGATGGGGATAAGATTTTGATTTGTGTTCCTACAATTCCTGGGGGTCCTCCTGGAATAGACCACATGGTAGGAAGGGAGTACAAGATGAAGGGTAAAAGTCATGTTACATGTGTGAATCAAGAATGTTCTCCCCGAGTAGATAGAATTGCCGCCCCCAAGTTCGAATATGGCTTTGAGAGGGTTGTGGTAGGGATGTCGTTGATCTAGATCAAATTCTTGTTTTTGTGAGGACAAGGAACAACTGGTTCAGGTTGCAGAATTTGTTGTTGCAATCGATGACGGGAATGCCAAGTTGCCAAGCAGGTTTTTTATTGGTGACGCTGCAAAAGGCTACAAGGCACATGCACGAACGGAGGACAACTTGAGACACCTTTGCGCCATTTCCTCTCTTACTCCTGGCTATCCACCTGTAACAAGATGTGCAGCAAGGGTGACTGCTACATAAAGTACAACTCCAACTAGTCCAACCACCAGAGGAGGTATTGAACCTAGCAGGCCTGAGATCAAAACTGAGAATGTGGAAGCTGAGAATCTGGTTGCGGGAGAAGAACCTTCTACACCAATCCCCTCTCCAGTTCAGCGTCAACCTCAAGAACCTGTAACAGATATGCGACTTACTAGAAGTGACAAGCGCAAGATTGATGAGGAGGGGGCTCCAGTTTCCATCAGGACTCGAAGCCGAAAGCATAAGGATTAGTATACCATTTCTCAGTTGGGAGCAAGTAATGCAGATAGGTAAGAACATAATTTTTTGGGCATTTTTTTTTGTAACTTGGAAACAATCTATTTCTTTTGATGTTATTTTAAGGATATTTGGAGTGCATACAATATACATCGGTGATTGTATTATGGTTATTGTGGCTATGGTTATGAATGGTTGAACATAAATTTGAGTTTGAGTTGAAATGAATGTGCAGTTGGGATATTTTGAAATTATAATATATCTCATAAGATAAGTAGAATCCTGGACTCATATCGTAGTGAAACTCAGGGTATATAACACGACTTTGCGAGTTTTTGATAGATATATTCAAAAAAATTTGGCAAGAAGTTCAAATGGGGATATTTTAGGTTAGGAGATTGAAAACTCTTTGGTCCTGGTTTAGGAGGAATCCAGATATAAGAAAAATAAGGATGGGTATGGTGGTCATTGATATTTGGGTATAGTTTGTTGTTGGCTCTGATATTTGGATTGAAAGGATAATTTCTCTAAAAGGGGGTATGGGTAGTAGTGTGAACTTGATTATACATCTGAAATTGGCTTTTCTGCTCAAAAAATTGGTAGTTTTTCTTAGGTTTTTTTGGGTTAATGGTAATCCAGATGATTTCAAAAAAATTGGATTTTTTGTAATTGAAAGTGGGTTTTGTTTCCAGAGATTTCTAGGTCTTCATTGTTAGAGGTAGCAACTGTGATTTCTATAATTTGATTTCTGTAATTTGAATGATTTCCTTTGCTTTCAGTGATATCTGTGATCGGATTGGTTATAATATGATTTGTGAAATGTTGTGTGAGATCATGTGAGTAGTTTCCAGCTGAATTCATACTTTAAAAGAAGTTACATTAGAGTCCGGTGAAATTCTAGCGACGAAAACAGATTGAAACTAGCTGTTTGGAGCAAGAGAGATATATAACGGTAAAGAAAGATATACCCTGAGAGAAATTCAGGCGAGAGAGAGAGAGCTAAGAAAGAGTTAAGAAATCGCCCTTCTATAATTTTCTATCAGATTCCACATTTTCAAAGTGTGCTACCTGGTACCAACTTACGCCGGGGGTTACTAAACCCTATACATTTTAAGCGGGTACCCCTTCCAAGCACATTTCCAGTACTTGGCAAACAACAATACCGATTGGTATAGTTGCTAACATGGGTTTCCAATTAATACCAATCTAGAATGGTTAGACTCAAAGATGGTCGATGGTAATTGGTACATTGTGTGGAATGATTTTTAAGAGAATGCAATTTATAACCATATCACTTGAGCAGTGGAAAAAATAGCTCATATAGCCATCCAATTATTATGATCCAATGAATGACAAGATTAGATGTTTTCTTGAGCTAATCTTGCAAGCATAAGTTGTCCTCACCGCCTCATCATGTTAATTATTTAATATTCTTACTGTTTCTATAAAAATGTTACTATCATTTTCCATTTTAACCTAAAACTAGATTAAATTAAAAAATAAAAATAATAACACTCTTCTAAAAACTGAAGAAGTATATAAATGAATGAAAACTATTGTTTACATGACCAGTGGAGGCAGAAATGGACACAATGACCAGCAGGAAACCGGAGGCAGAAATGGACACAATGACTGGCAGGAAACCCCTGAAAGCAAAGAGAAAAGCTTAGTCATCTTTTCTGGCTAAACATGTGCGATTAAATAGATGCTTATATTTCTTTTATATAAGCATTTTTAATAACCCAAACTTTTTTTTTCTAAATTATTAATGGATTTAGCTGTTCGTAGTGCAGTAATTTAATTCCTTGAGCCCCAATAATCTGACGGATAATATTTCTATGGTCTCAGCTTCTCGGGCAGTCGGCGGTCGGTCAGATGTCAATTTTCTTCTTGACGAGCTTTAATTTCTTCTACTGTTTTGTATTTCTTTTTCTTATGCTGAGGCAATTCCTGTGGGATCATTCATGTTCTTCTCTATTTTAAGTCTTGATACCATCATAAAAAAATAAAAGAGAATTTTTTTTTTTGCCATTGAGTCAACATTGAGCTTTTATATGGCTAACAAAAAACTAGCTACTTTTTCTTCTTCAAAAGAAATATTAGTACTTCATTGTATATCATTCAAGCAGTTTGATGCAATTTCATCGTTTATTTATTGTAGTTAATTGTATATAAGCCATGAAGAAATATCTTTTTATGTAAACCATAAATGTCAATAAGTAAAAAATCCCAACTAACCAATGATAGAACTACATATTTCAAAAGAACTAATTCTTTCACTTATTTGCCATGAATATGTTTTAATTATCCTCACGTGAATTGTTAGGCCAATTTCTATGCATATGCTAGCCTTTTTTTGGTGGCCGGTCTTTTTTCAACTTGGTTTTACGTTTACGAAGTTTAGAACTGAAGGTTTAGCTTAATTTGTCCATTCTAAACCACCTTGAACAGATTAAATGGATAAATTAACTGGACAAATCGATAATTTATTTGTTTATCCGGTGCGGAAAAGAGATAATGGCTCCGCTTAAAACCAAGCCGATCAACTATATTTAATATATTTAACTCAAAATTATGGCCATTTGATATCTTATCATCTATGTCCCTAAATAGTGCAGAGATTTAAGTACAAATCTTAAGTAACATGATCCGTTGCCTAGTATCGCTAGGAAAATAAGGATCTATACATGTTCCTATGTTGGAATGAGAAGTAAAATATAATTTTATTTTCTCTTAGGGCATCCACAATGGCTAGAGTATAACCAAAGAGTAAAGAGTAAAATTTTTTACTTATTAGTCCGGCTTAAAAACAACGGCCCAGACTAAAAATGATCGGACGATCTTCCAGTACAACGCCTATTATTGGGCGGCTTTCTAGCTAACGCTTTTTGGGACGGGCGGTTGTCTACCGTAACGCTTGGTGTGGGGCGGACATCTAGTTGAACGCTTGATGTGGGGCGGTAACACAAGATAACGCCTGATAATAGACGGATTCCTAGGACCACGCCCAAGAGACGGGCGGTGTGCCAGCACTACACCTGATGGAGCGGTGCGCCAGCGCTACGCCTGATCGAGTCATCCGTGTGGGAGAGAAGCGTGTAAGATGAAAAGGACGGACGGTGTCCTAGCGCCCCGCCTACAATTCCAAGCGAGGTTTTAACGTCCCGCCCCATCTTCTCTGCCTTCTTCTTCAGCCGCAACTTCTGTTTTTTCTCCTGAACCATAATCTTCTCGTGCAACCCTCTTCCGCCTCCTCCTATTGTGAACCCTATTCTTCACTAACGATCCCCCAAAGACCCGCCTACGTTTTTGAGGCTCCGCTCAATCTTTTTTCAAACATCCAAGCGGTATTAGCAATCAAGGTAATTTCTTTTAATTTTTGTAAATTAAATTTAGAGTATGTTTTATTAGTATGTTTTGTTAATTAAATTGGTTTATATATGTTGAATGATTAAACATGTGATTATGAAATAGTGATATTGAGGTTTTAGAAATTGTAATTATGGAATTGGGATAATTTTTAGGGTTTATGGATGTTGTAAATTGGGTATAAAAAATTGATGATAATTTGTTGAATTGAAGATAAAATTGATTAAGTTGTTGTTTTATTTGAGTTGGGTTGTGGTTAATTTTATGTTGAATTGACTAGATTGTCTTGAAAATTTGTGAATTAGGAATGTTTATGTTTTAAAACCTATGTGTACGGAATTATATAATTGGAGAATTTTGATGATTTTTGGTACAATTGAGGCTTTGATATTGGACTATTTTGTGAATCATGAATTTTGTTAAAAAATGTTTGATTTTTGTATGTTGGTACATATGATTATCTAATTAGATAATTACTTTTGTAATTATAAAATTATTATATTTTTTCCTTGATTTATTGATTAATGTAGATTTTTATATTTGTGCATTGTGAGGATTACTCATGATTTCAATCTTGTATGAACTGTTTGCCCAGATGTCGATGATGTAATTTTTAATAGTGGTAAAAACGGGTTTGTTTCTTGAACTTGTGAAGACTGATTTTAGATTTTAATAAAATAATTTTAAACTAAAAATATACAAAAAATATGAAAATAATATTCACAACAAAGTTGAGAGAAAACTGAGGTTAGATTTCCACTATTTTTCCAATTTTTATAACGATTAAATTCAATAATTATAATTGTGCAATTTTAACTTTTAATTCGATTCTAAAATGTTGCAATAAGTAAATTCTTAAAGCAACAATTGTATAACAAAAGCATGGAATATCTAAACCCTAGGCAAACCATAAACCATCTAACGAAATCACAATTGCTCAATAAAAATTATTAAATCAATTTTTAATTAAGGAAAACAATCATAAAACAATTGCATAAATTAATTAAATAACATTACCACATAATTTTTGGAAAAAAATAGCTTCCACCGTCGCCTCAGAGATGGGGTTTAGCTCCTCATATTTTTCATTTGCTCAGAGTTACAATTCAATTCTCAAAATGTTCACAAATGATTAAAAATGAGAAAAATAGAGAAAACAGTGAATTAGAAACGATTATATGCGTTACAGATTCACTGTTGCAGAGGTTCTGAAAAGAACAAATGTTGCTGATTTGAATTAACCGTTGCAAACAGGATGAAGATTTTGTTACAAACTGGATGAAGATTCCGTCGTCTTTCGGTTGAAGCTTCCGTCGCCGTTTCCTGTTCTTCGTGCACCAACAGCAGCAGAATCTCTCGATTGATTTTTCGAGCTTCTATGCCTCTATGAACCTTACCCTAAGCTTTCTCCCCCCTCTGATGATTCTAAGCCTCTTTTTATACTTCAACACATCAAAAATCTCAAGATATTTTCATTCACAGGAAAATGATACCCGATGGATTTTTTCTTCAATTTCTGATGCGATTCTATTCTCTGTATCTCTGAGTATCTTTTCATCCTCTCTTCTGGCAATAACTGGTGATGAGATACTATTTATGGGAAGATATTCTCCCATTCAAATAATTTCCGAGAATATCTTCCTCGAGAGAGAGAAAAACAAGATTTTCCTGGAATTATGCTTTGATTGATTTCTCTTCTGATTTTAACGCATCTTCTGTATGAAATGATCATGGAAATCATTCTCTATGATTTTTAGCCCAAAAATCACGTGAAAACTATACCCAGAATCTCAACAGAATATAATCAAATTTTCCCGCCATTGCAGAATTTGGGCATGGGTGCCCCAAATCCAAAGTATGGGTGCCTTAATCAATTTGGGAGGGTGCCTTTAACAAAATCTCGGGGACCTTTAACACTTTTGATAAGGGTGTTTCTAGCACTTTTAAGCCCACTTTTTCCATATTTATTTATTCCACCAAAGTATCTGCAGTTACATAAAATCAAACTATTAGCACAAAATCAAGCTCTAGCAATGAACAAATTAAGGACAAATTAGACACGAAAACGTGTCTATCAGTCGAGCAGTGTGACGTCCAGATTCGTTGGTCGAAAGAAGAGGGACAAGAAGGCTAAAATTATCCAGGATTCAGATGAAAAACGTATTACTGAAGAAAGGGTAGACGTTCCCGGGTTGGATAACTATACTGTTGTGGAAGATACTGAGGGTCACGCCTCCACCAATATTACGTATTCAAACGATGCCAAATTCAAGTTTTCACATCGTGGTTCCCTCAAATCGATCCTTCAGACCTATACAGGTATTGTTAAATACAGCCCCAGGGTCAAATATATTATTGAAAGGGAGGATGAGACCGATTACTTACCATGGATGTAGTAGATTCATCGCATGCACTTATTGACTACATTGTTGAGCGTTTTTGGGATACCACAAACACTTTTCACTTCTCGTTCGGTGAGCTTGGGTTCACACCCCTTGATTTGGTAATGTTGACAGGACTTAATATTGGTATTGGTAGTCCTATTCCGTATGACTCGGGGAAGTATCAATTTGAATATGTCTGGGCCCATATTTTTCCTGAAATTAAAGATAGTGAGGTTTTTGTAGAAAAGAACATATTCCCAACCAGTGGGTTTCTGATGCAATTACGATTGCATTTTTGAGCACATATTTTGATCTACAAACGTTGGTTGCGGTTAACGATGATAGCATACTTGCTGATAGAGTGGCCAAAGCCTTTTATATGTATGTTTTGGGTTAATTCTTCTTTTCAAATGCAAAAACCTATATTGATGCTGGATGGTTAGCTGCTTTTGAGGATCTAAATGCAGTTAACGATTATGACTGGGGTAGTGCTGCATTTTCGAAATTGTATTCCGGTCTCGCCGCATCTGGCAGGGGACAAAAGTCATTGGCCGGACCCTTCCAAATATTGGAGGTAAATTTCTTAGTCTTATTTATAATTTTTTTTTTTTTGTTGCTCAGTTATTTATTCCATTGGTTGTCATGACATTCTAGTTTTGGGGGTACGAATATCTCGGCATTTATCGGACAAAGAACCCAACGCCTGAAAGTGAATCAATGTGGCCTAGATGTTCTCGGTGGATGGAAACAAGGAGGAAGAGTATTGATATTGTTCGTTCAAGGACTTCTCTGAATCAGTTGTCTGTAGACGATGTGACCTGACAACCGTGGGAATCTGCGATCATGGTCCTGGATTCTAAAATTGGACGGAAAGCAATAGAGCTCTCAGAGAAAAGGGTTATATTCTATTGGATAGTCACTGTGAGTTTATTTATTTCCATTGGAATGTTATTTATTTTCTTTGAATTTTGGTTAATTGATTGGTTTATTTGTTTATTGTAATATTCTTTTCAAAGAATAACATGTATCTCGGAGATCGGTGTTGGAGGCAGTACCGTCAAACATGGGGCGTTCCTAGCAACCAGCCTAGTCGTATTTCCAACTTGAACAACGACGATGCTGAGGAGATGAACGAAAACTGTCTTCTCCCAGCAATTGAATTAGTACGTGTCGTTAACTATGATCTGTATATGGAGTATTGGCGACATGTAACTAACCTGCAGAAATATGCCACCAAAGTCAATTGGGAGGTTGAAATGTACGGTTATGCCGGTGACCGTATTAAACACAACATCCAACGTCCTCGTGAACATGTACCCATTCCGCCTCAACAACAATTGTCATACGTAAGTAAACAACAAACCACTGTAAATTTGATTTAGTATATAGTAATGGTTGAGAATTTGATTTTAATTTTTTCATAACAGGTCGAGGCTTATGGTTTAGTTCAAGATTATGCTGATTTTACGCAAGAGTTTCGTAACTTTAGTTAAATGAAACTAAGGAGAGGATGGACTTTTTCATGGACAAAGATGCAGAAATACGGGGTCTACAAAATGAAAACAGCATGTTGAACTCACAGCTTGCCCATTTTCGTCATCAACAACCACCCATTGGGTTTGGCACGTATGCTCAAACTATGCCACCACTGATGTGGAACACCATGGGTCAGGGATCGTCATCAACAATGCAATCAAGTAACTATAATTCCAGATCATCTCTTCCTCCGTTTATGCCCCCGCGCTCGGCGTCCGAGAATCAAGATATGGAAGAGTAATAATTCATTAGCATTGAATTGTTAGTTGAGCAGAAAACTTTTTCTTTTGTCAGATTTGAATTGTCTTTTCAAATTACTTTTCTTACATTATCGTTGTCTTTTACCTGCTTTCTCTTGTCATCTCCTAATATTTATAATCTTTTCTTTTGTGCTTTATATCTTTTTTGTATTGTCAATTCAAAACTCTGTTTATTTTTTCCTTTGTCGTTTAGGTCATTTGGTATTGTCTTTTCAACCGACATTTCATATCTCTGATGCGTCTGTTCACCCCACTAGCCTGAACTTTGTTTTTTTTTTCCTTTCTCGTTTTGGTCATTTGGTATTGTCTTGTCAACCAATTCATTGTTTCATATCTCTGATGCATCTGTTCACCCCACTTGCCTGAACTCTGTATTTTTTTTCCTTTGTCGTTTTGGTCATTTGGTATTGTCTTGTCAACCGACATTTCATATCTGTGATGCATCTGTTCACCCCACTTGCCTCAACTCTTTTTTTGCATTAAAATACCAACCGTGTTTGGTCATATCAAAACTCAAAATATTATCTTAATTTTCCTATAAATTGAACACTCGATTCTCCAATTATACAAACCAAAAATACAAACATCAAAAAGAAAATGACATACTATCAAAATAACAATCAGTACTATGGTTCTTGTTCTTCTATTCCTCCTCCTCATTCTTCTTTTTCTTCTTTTTTTTCTTCTTCATCTAGTGATGATGATAACAATAGTTTGTACTCATCAGACGAAGGTTTACTTGCATTGAGCCAAAATAACCAAGCAATCACTGCGGGATTCATTGTTTCAAGCATGAAATGGCCACATACTCGTATGATAATACCAAGAGAGCGTGAGGCCGGTGCAAAAATTCTATGGAAAGATTACTTTTGCAGAAACACGACGTTTCCTCCTCATGTATTTCGTAGAAGATTCAGAATGCGGCGAGAATTATTCAACCGTATATTGGGAGATGTCATAGTTGTAAATAATTATTTTTAAAAAAAAAGATGTTTGTGGTGTTCTTGGATTAACCCCTCAGCAAAAAATTACTGCAGCAATACAAATGTTAGCTTATGAGTGTGCTGCAGATGCAATAAATGAGTATTTACGGATCGAAGAAACCACAGTTTTTGAAGCAACTCGTAGGTTTTGTAAGACGATGGTGCATCTGTACGAGAAAGAATATTTGCGCACACCAACTGAGCGTGATGTTGAACTGCTTCTTGCTGAGAACAAGGAAAGGGGATTTCCGAGGATGCTGGGTAGTGTTGATTGCATGCACTGGAAATGGGATAAATGTCCATCGGCTGAATCAGGTGCTTACACTGCGTACAAAGGTAGTGAAAGTATTATCCTGGAGGCAGTGGTGTCATATGATCTGTGGTTTTAGCATGCATTTTTTGGTATGCCTGGTTCTAACAATGATATAAATGTGATGAACCGTTCTTACATTTTCAAAAATATTATCAACGGGAAAGCACCGCCTGTGAACTTTGTTGTCAACGAACATCAGTACGATATGGGGTATTATCTTGGTGATGGAATATACCCGGAGATAGCTACTATTATGATGTCGATTAAACATCCAGATTCCCAGAAGAAATAAAAATTTCCTGCTATGCAAGAGGGTTGTCGAAAAGATGTAGAACGAGGCTTCGGTGTATTGTAAAATCAATTTGCAATCATCAACCAACCAGCACGAATGTGGAATCCTGACGTACGAGCATATATAATGAAAATTGTAATCATTCTACATAATATGATAGTGGAGGATGAGCGTTTACCCGGTGATTGGCCGCATGAGTATGATCAACGCATCCACGGTGCACCGGTAAATATTTCTAGACACAACAGTGCTGAACTTTCGAGAATGAGAATGAACCAACGCCGACGTGCAATACACAACAAAGATACTCATATTCGTTTGTGAAATGACTTGATCGAACACTTATGGTCAGATTTTGGTGACGAATAAAAATTTGTAAATCCTCTGGATAGGTTTTGTGGGTAAATCTCTTGTAAACCCGCCTGAGACACAACTCGGCCGCTAGGGGCACCTAGGGGTTTAAAAGCTTGTTGCACATGCTAAGTGCAGCCTCCATGCCTGCGAAAGTGAGTTTTGGTCTACTTATTAGCTCATGTATTATCAAAATATTTTAATATATGGTCATATTTCATTAGTTAATTGCTTTTGTAAAACAGTTGAACGTAAAATTATTTTATTGAATCTAAAAGGCATACATCGCGTAACATTAAAGGACATGAATTATAATAAATTAGTAGATTACACTTAAACACTTAAGCAAACCTATTATCAAACCTTCAACGGGTCGTATGACGCCCGGGACGACGTTCTTCACATCTTCGGAGAATAATCAACACAAAAGGATTGTATTCTTCCATCACCCTTAGGATCTCGAAATGAGGTTGGTACCTGAAATATGTACCTTTCCATCTTCTCCATTCCTCCAGAGATCTGGAAATAACTTCATTATCAGTTTCATTCCTAATTTTTCTTTCATTCACCTTAGCGGTTAAAGAAGAAAATTCTAGTACTGCCCTTGTTATTTCCATATATCGATAAAAAAGGCCTGCTCTGTTCTGGTTATTGGGGTTACCGGTTTCATTATAAAAGTTAGCATGGATATGTTCTAACCATTCCATGCTCATTGAACCATTCATCC
Organism: Papaver californicum; assembly: GCA_023531435.1. Classification (NCBI taxonomy): domain Eukaryota; kingdom Viridiplantae; phylum Streptophyta; class Magnoliopsida; order Ranunculales; family Papaveraceae; genus Papaver; species Papaver californicum. The sequence continues at coordinate 106,396 of JAJJMC010005899.1, forward strand.
GACATTCATGACCCCTTGCTGGATAATGTAATACTATGTTTCGACATAAGGATAAATCTTCTTCTACGGTAAAGCTCTCTGCATTAAGCCTAAAATTTTCGTAAGCCATAATTATGAAAACGAGAGATTATAAATCTTCTATGAAATGTCAAAGATGTGGATTTGAAATGGGAATGAGAGATATAAATTCATCTATTTATAGGTGTATCAGAATACAAATTATAGCCGTTGATCAACGGTAACAAAATCTGGTCAAATTAGCCAGGCGGACGCCTAGGGGCATGCCTAGAACTAGGCGGATCATCAGACGCACGCTCCACTGTGGACGGTATTCTAGCGTTATGCTTAAGCTCAGGCGGTATTCTAGCGTTACGCTTAGACATGGGCGGTATTCTAGCGTTGCGCTTCAATGGGGCAGGGATTTGGTTACCGCCTGTTAGTGGGCGTGATCCTAGACGCATGCTCCATCAGGCGTAATCTTAGGTGAGCGCTTGATCAAGCGTTGCGCTAGAATAACGCCCGTGTTTTTATGCGTTGCGTTGGAATAACGCCTGGCATCAAGCGCTTCACTACACATCCGCCTGATTCTAAGCAGACGCCTACACCACTGCTCGACTAAACGCAGTTTAGTCCAGAAAATTTCCCAGATTTACTCCGCTACAGTTAAAATTCCGGACCATCGACTGAATGTAGTCGTCCCGCTGTGGCTGGAAAAATTGGACCATCAACTATTTCTAGTCTTTGGTCCGTGATATACTCCACCCATTGTGGACGCTCTTATACACTAATGGGATAAAACTATTTTAATTAATTGGTACTCATATTGGAAGTATAGATTTTGGAGTATATGCTGGAGAGGTGTATATTTAAAGGAGAGCCGAGTGGTGTATATTTAAAGGAGAGACGAGTGTTGGGTGAAGGGGGAGGTTCCGGTGTTCTAGCAAACTGTAGAGTAATTTTAGTTTAGCTTTTATTTTATTATTTTCTTATTTTTTATTTATAATGGAAAGTTGATTCTCTCCACTGGGGTTAAAGATGAAGCCAACGTTATTATGTAAGAGATACAAATATTTTTTAATAAATTATTTTTTTAGATTTAATTGTTTTATTAGTTTCTCTTCATATTAAGCTTCATTTTTTATTGGTTTTAAATAGTCTTCGGCTATTGATATCTTATAGCCTAATGAGATTATACCGTTTTGATTCACAACAGAGGTTGTAATATTTATTTTAACTGTAATATATTTCGAGAGGTATTGATTTAGTTCGATAGTTTTTGAGTCATAATGTGAATATTTTTAGAGATGAATGAGTGTTTACATAATTAAATTGGTGGAGTCCGAAAACCCCAATTTTATTTTAATTTGGTTATTTATTTATTTAGTTTAATATTTTCTAAATTCATTTTTTATCCTTTTAAAATAATTTAATTATAAATTAGAGATAACAATATTTTAGTCTTTGCAGACTACCTGTGCTTGTGCATATTGTCCAATCGACATCTGTGCTCGTGCGGTCTACATATTTTTATCACATAAAGTTTTTGGTGACGCTGTTAGGGACTAAAAAAATTGTTATTTTTAGTTTTCATTAAATTTGTATATATTAGGATAATTTAGTTTTTTGGTTATTTTATTTTACTTCTAGATTATTTTTTTTTCGTATCCTTTTATTTTTGCTGCACAAGTTTAATTTGGCATTAAAGGTGGAGATAAAATTTGGCAACCAAAAAGGTAAGTAGAATATCCAAGATTTTATTTTGGGCTAATTGATGTTTGGTACTCAGGTTTTGACCAGGTTTAATATTTGGTCTAACATTTGTCCAACGTTAGGGCTTGGTACCTGGACTGGATATTGACCGTAGTTGACTGTCATCTACCTGAATGTAATTAATTTAATAGAATAAATTTTATGAGTTTACAAATATATCCCTAATGTGGGCCTAATATCTAACGGCTGTGATTTAACCATTAAACCTACGGTCATGATTCAAGATATCCACTAAATCTACCTAATTAACTTTCTTCTTCATCTTCTTCCGCCTTTAAACCCACTGAACACATCTAACATAAAATCAAATGAGAAAGTTTTCAAACATAATCAAAAAGATTTTTTTATTTCTCCGTCGGTTGAAATTGAATCTGTATTATAAGTTCTTGAGATTCAATTGAGGAATTTAATGGCAGCAGTGAATTTAGGGTTCGTAGTTTTTTTTTACACAATCAATCACTCATTCAATCACATATAAACCAATCTCTTCTTTGTTATAATTCGAACCCGTGGCAGAAAAACAAATTTAAAACAAAACCATCACAGATTCGTAATTTCTTGTTCTTGACTGTCTCTCAGATCCATTGCTCTTCTTTATCCTCATCTCAGATTCATCAAACCCAGTACACATAATCAAACCACATCTCTCAGCGAACCCTAAACTTCATCATAACTTCATACTTCTTACAGATTCACATCAAGATTTCTATGTAACTCGAATCCCACAAATCACTCTATTCATATTCTTTGGCAACTAACTAAGCCATAACAACACCAAATCCTTCTTCAATCTCTTCCCTATCTTCAATCCATCTCCCAATGTGTCACCATCATCAGCAACAAACAAGCATCAACAAACCCATCTTCGAATCCATGACCTGCCCCTTCAAACACAACCTCAATATTGAACTTGATTTCAATCTCATCACTGTAAAGTCTTTAATCATTTTCATATAAAAAATTTGCTCATTTCTCCTCTATCCATCGATTTGAACCAAACCTATCGATGTATCCTATATCACCATCTGTGTTTTACTGATTTCTCTCGTCAATTTCTTCTCAGCATCTTCAAGATATACTAACAACGGCAACATAGAAGAAGAAAAAAGAAAGGGGAATGAATAAATCTTTTTGAGCAGCTCTTGAAACGTGAATGAAGATGGACCTGTTCTCGATTTAGGGAGTAATTTCTTTAAGTAAATATTAGTTAAGTTATGGTTACAATGGTAAATTTGTTTAGTTATTAGATTTTGTATAATATTTTTTATAATTACTAAACGGATTGATTAGACTTTGGTACCTGGATTTTGACCAGATTTAGTATTTTTACTAACATTTGTCCAATGTTAGTGTTTAGTACCTGGACTGACTGTTGACCCTTGAACTGATGACGTGTCCTTTTTTTCCATCAATTAAATTTGAATTACTAATTTTTATTTTTTTGCTAACAATGACAAACCAAGTCCCTAATAGATTAGATGTACGGTTTATATTATATCTTGTTCCATTTCAAAGATGAACAGTTAAGATCGACCTAACTCAACCCATCTCATACCATGTATTCACCTCTTCTGCCACAGTAAAACAAACCCATCTTCTTTATTTTCACTGCTACCTCAAACTCGATCCCCATCTCTATTTCTCACTATTAATCTCTGCCAAAACTTAACCCATCCCATACCATGTATCTTAAATTCTCAACTCACAGCAAATTAGTAACCCTAATTTCAATTGAAACGAAAATGAATCAAATTCAAAATCAGTAACCTCAAAAACCCTAATTTCAAAACAATTTGATTCAAAATCAGTAACCTCAAAAACCCTAATTTCAAGATACCCATTTCAATTTTAGATCGGTATTCCGAAATTTCTGTTTCAATTTGATTTTGATTTTGTTAATTTTTGTTTAAATTAAAATTAGGGTTACTGATTTGGGGAAGAAGAAGAAACAAAGTTCATCAATTAGTTCAGAGAAAAAATGGTTTGCACTGCAGGCTGAAGTTGACTGTAACATTTGTTCTCAAGAAGATGAACTGGTTCTTAGTCAAGGCTTGCAGTCGTTCAATCTGAATGAATCTCAACGTGATGCAGTGTTACGTTCTATAGCAATAAGTTCATGTAGTCACAAGTTTCTTCTCTTTCTGAAAATTCGTGTAAGGTTTTAAAGCACCAGGTATTTCCTCAGTATGAACAAACTCTAAACTAGAGAGTTGCCTTGCTTTCTCCTATGACGTCTGCTAGAATTCTGGTGTCAAACCATTTCCTTGGAAGAACATCATGCTATTTCAACGGTGTACAAAGTAATCGAATGGTTAGTATTAGAGCTTACTCTTCAAAATTTTCTCCACATCGAAGGGTGTGGTGTATGAATAACATGGATCACCTGATGAAGTTACCAGGGTTTTTGGAACTTCTTCTTCGTTACGATTTTGTTAAAATTTCTCACTTTTTTATGAATATAAAGGTGGGTTTTCCTTACTTTTTGAGTTTGAGTGTAATTTGTGAAGTTTATTCGCAGAGTGATTGATTTACCTCCAGTTGAAATTAAAGAAAATGATGTATGTGTTAAAATGCTTGCTTCTCCAATTAATCCATCTGATATCAATAGAATTCAAGGCGTATACCCAGTTAGACCACCACTTCCTGCAATTGGAGGGTATGAGGGTGTTGGGGAAGTACATGATTTTGGGTCTGTTTTAAAGGGGTTGTCTCTTGGCGCAGATGAACTGTATACAGAAAGCCAATTGGAAGTAAAAAACGTCAAAGTTTCCTGGTACTATTATTTGTTGGTTTCTTAAGGATTTATAGAGTCTTTTGCTCCCAATCCTGTTACAGTATCTACCTCAGCTTTCATTTTTAAGGTAACTTATGTTGATTTACCTTTAATTTCCGCTCTGAATAACTAAGTCTATTGTTGTGAAGTTTTATCATGTTTCTTGTTCTAGAGGCTTGATGTCAGCTAAATTCTATGACAAATTAAATGCAGCTACATTTCTTTAAAAATGATCCAACTGTGACCATGTGTGATGTGAGTAACTCCGTTGCTCTTTAGCTAGTTTTTGACTCAATATTTTCTATGTACACTGTCTGCAGGATCTTACTTTGAGATGCCGTGAATGAAGTGATACTGGTTGTGAGACAGTAAAGCTGGTGGTATCTTGATTGAACATTTTGCTTTGAAATGTTGATTCCTATTGCAGGGAAGGAGTTTAGGTACTTGAATTAGCCAACAAATTTTTGCCTAAACCTCCAACAGGATTGCATAGTATGTGCTCGATAAAATTCGTGAGAGAAATTCCAGACGAGAATTGAAGAGTGTTTGAAGATGCCTGTTAGTTCCGCAAAAATGACAGACTTATTTGCTTTGTTAGAATTATGATTTGGGATGAAATAACATCCGGGATTTATTCTAAGAATCTGATTTGAATAGGCAAGGACACTCACTTGTCTTATACGGATGTATAAGAAGGCATGTGAGTTTTAAAACTCTCACGTGTTAACGACGCTGTTAACGGCGTTAAGTATTTTATTTTTTTTTAATTTGGAAAGGATGGCTAGAGCCGAGATAGATGGTGCTATTGATTTGAGGTGATGGAGTTGTGGTTGTGTATTGCTGCAGCTATTGATTTGGTGAATGGTATTTGAATGAGATAAAATGGATTAGATGCATGTTAGGTTTGCAGGAAGATGCACCATTGTGGTGTAACAATGTTGGTAAAGCACCATGATGGTGCAAGACTAGAATAAGTTGGCATGAGTTTGAGCTCATCCTGAAAATGCACTGTCAGTTCCATGAAACTGATAGTTGAACCGATTCAACTCAATAAACTACCCAGTCAGCCGATTCATACCAGCTAAATTGGTAGCTGACTCAGTTGACCCTTTGACTGTCATATTTAACGGTCAACTGTTAGTTTGACCGGTGCCCTGAGTGACTTTTCCGGTCATCTGAGGTAGTTTTCCGGTAACATTTCCGGCCAAATTCCGAAAATTTTTCCAACAATTGTATGAATATTTACTTTGGTTTGTTTTGTAGGGAAAACCTAGAGGCTGTTTGTATGCATGGACTGGGATAAGAATGAATGATGGTTGTACATACAACTTAAAGTTTGTCTAGTTACCTTGTTGATTTTTAGTTCACAGGGACCTTGATCTAAAAGGATAATTATCCAGAGGTCTTTCCGGAGGTACTCATGGCGTTCTGCATCCGGTATATTTTATGTTAAATTAGCAGTGGCGTATTGGGAAGTTGGAGCTGGCCTAATGGACCGAAACCCGACCCCTTGGAAGCAAAAAATTTCCGATATGTCATACTAACGTTGGACAAATGTTAGACAAAATACTAAACCTGGTCAAAACCTGAGTACCAAACATCAATTAGCCTTTTTATTTTTTTATTTTTTTATTTTAGATTAGGTTTTATTCATTCTTGTAAATATTTTTATTTTTTCTAAATTATATTTTATTCTATTATATTGTACGTAACTCAATTAAGATTTTATTTTTATTTAGTTATTTTATTTTATTTTCTTTAAATAAAAAAATAAAAACACACTTGCAAAACATTTCGCATTCGTCAGACTGCCGATATTAGGAAAACACGTGGAATAGTACGTTGAATCCGTGCTTTGGGCCTGATGGAGTTACCAACCGAAATTGCACAAGCCTTAGCCTCGTACTTTTAACCAGTCATTGATTGTAGGTATATTTTGCTAAGGTAACATGAGTCTACCCAATTGTAATTGACCATGCATTTGCACGTGCACAAAAAATTGTTAAATTGGTATTGTGAGGACTAATACAATGAATATCGGACCAAATTTAAAAATGGAAATTATCTATACTATGACCATAGTGTGGATAGTATCTGGGACTACTACCAACCTTCTGAAGGTTACGACTCATACCATGGTGATCCCAATTACAATTCGTATGTGCACCAATCATTTGTATGGGAAAACGAGCAATATTATACTTAGCAAAATGTGTGTTGTCCGGCTTTGGAGGATCTAATAAAAAAATTTCAACAATTGAATGATAGATCATCTGAAAGGTCACATAGGTCATGACATATTTATGGAAAAATTGCATGAGACTTATAGAAAATTTGAAGAAAAAGTTGTAGCTTCTACTGTTTCTCTAAATTAAATTAAATGTCAAAATAATGTTTTCAATTTTACAATTGACAATAATGATAATTATTTACATATTCAAAATAACGGGGTTAGAATCGAAAACACTACATATTTAGATGAGGTTCGTCCATCTTCATATTTGTATGATGATGGGGATAGTGTTAATGAAGAATTTGAAAATTGTGCTCATAATGAAAAGGAAATTGTTACACCAATTGATTCTCATAATGATAATGATATTTCTAGTTCAAATCCTAATAGTATTGATGATTATTCACCTATTCAAAAGGAAAGGAATTTAACTAGCGACATCATTATCGTAGACGGTGAAATATTTCTTCGTTATTATGAATACAATGATGGTTTAGATGAACGAGATTATCCTGAGACTAGTATTTTAGAATCCAAGGATTCAAAGACCATAGTCTCTGATGAAGATGATAGACTTGTAGTGAAATTAGATGTGAGTAAAGGAACATCACCTGATTATAACCTAGAAGAATCAACTGAACATTTTCCTAAATCTATTAATTTAGAAATTAAGAAAATTGTGACTAGTTTGTCTAGGGACACTGACCCCTCTAGGTTTGGGAGTGAATTTTATTCTCCCCGTGGTTTACCTTTGACTCTTAGAAAAGTCCATCACTTGGGACTTGACCTATGTGCCTCTACCATCTTACATGATTTTCTTCGTGCACTGTTCCCCGAGCCCGATAATGATGTCCAAAATGAAATTCAGGTGTTAGGAACCCATCATCCTGTTAATGTGGTTTACCTAAGCCATGATACCAAAATTGATTTTGTTTTCCCACCAAATACTTTTCTTTCAAATGTGGGAATGTATGAGTTTGAAATGTGTCAGTTATTAATTTTTGAAACTAAAGCTAATTATTTTAGAAGATTGGAATCGACACATTTTCATAAGAATGGCCACCACTTTCATGTACTTCATTATGGTCAACTGTGTAAGTCAGATCTGATTGACTTTAAGGATCCACAACTATTTTGATTATTCTTATATGATTTGTAAGTTGTGACTAACCCTTTCTTGTTCTGGATGAAGACTTTAAACTTAGCTCTCTATGGGAGTCCCTATATGCTTTTGGTACACGACTATATATGGTAACATCTTTCCATATCTCTTTTAATTTTTTCAGCATTTCTCTTTGTTCATGCTTTCATTTCATTTATTTAAAAAAAAATTAGTTGTACCAAAATGTCCAACATTTAGATTCACATGGTATTCTTTTAGCTAACTTTACATACGATTTTTTACCAAAAATATTAAATTAGAATTGCTAGAAAAATTTACATCTTTATTCTTAAACTTTGAGAGAGTAATCGTGATGGACCCAACCATCCATGCTGGAGACAATTAGGACGGAAGGAAATGCCATAAAGACAGAACTAACCAATAATTAATGGAGACTACCCTTTTGAGTGAGGCACTGATAGACACATTTTAGTGTCTAATTTGCACCTTAATTTCTAGTGAGTTAGTATTCGATTTTGCGTCTATTACGTGTTTTTATGCTTTTGTAGGTACATTAGAAGAATAAATATTTGTGGAAAAAATTGGCTTAAAAAGTGTTAAAGGCACCCAAGGACAAGTGTTATTGGCACCCCAAGAATGTATAAGGGACACCCTAGGATCGGGCTGAGTTGGATCGGGCCAACTCAGCGGGTCAACTCGGCTGGATCGGCGAGTCATCGATTCAACTCATCGGAATCGTCTGTATTCAACTGTGAAGTTTGATTCATGGTTAAACTTGAATATTTTGCTCCCAAATTGATATAAAATATACTAGAGGTCCATACAAGATTAAACACACCAAGAAACAGCAATTTTAGCCGGAAAAATAGCCCCAAATCCGAATTTGGCCGGAAAAAGGGAGTTATACTTTGATTCGGATTTGGGAGGATTTGGATGTGTTTTAAAGAGTTCTATTAGGTTTAGAAGACTCACAAGGATCCCTAGAGCCTATATATACCAAGAGAAGCCAAGAAGAACGGGGAGAATAGCTTACAATTGAAGTTTCGGAGTCGCCGGAATTGTGACCGGAATACCCACGATCCGGCTACTGCTGCTGTCGCCGGTGACCGTGTTCTTCAACTTGTCGCTGCCGAAGAAGAAGACACAGCAACTCTTATAAGTGTTGCTGTTCTGTTGCCTTAAATTTCAAATTTCTTTCCCCCTTTTCTTTGCCTTAGCCTTTTGCAACGGCTGAACCTTGTTCTGTAACACTTATAAACGCGTCTGTTCAGCTGTTACAGCGTTATTCAACCTTGTAATCAATATTTTTAGCAATGAAAAGATCTTTTGAGCAAGTTTTCTTCACCATGAGCTAAGTATATTTACTGGGATGATGGAGGAGGTTTTTCTCTCAATTTTATGTGGTAAGTCTATTTTTAATTAATTAATTATAATTCTTTACTTATTAAAATTGCATAGTTTCGTAATAGAAAAACGGTTTTCATTCAGTGGTGGTGTTTTTGTTTGATGGGTCATGCTGGGTTAACGACCTCTGATGTCCCATGCTTATGATTTACCTCTACTTGTTTGCATAAAACCTATTTTGGCAATATTTGAGCTTAATTTATTTAAAAGAATTACCCGATTAATCACATAAATTGTTAGAAATAACCGAATCTTGATTCCTGATTTTCTCCATATTTTCTAAAAATCATCTCTAGTTTATTTTCCTGATTTTTATTAGTTTAGATTAAGTCCAATATTTTCTAAAATCATTACCTTCACAAGTTCGAGAATCGAACCTTTATTTACCACTATATAAAATCACATCAGGCACAAAACCTTTAACTTTCCTCTTAGAGTATTTCATCTGTATAAACTTCGAGTAAAATGATGATCTACTCGACCTCACACCACTTCAACACTTTTTGATCTCTTGAGTGCTAATTCTTATCATCATGAGGGTACCATTAGAACTAACCTCATCTTGTAGTCTTTGTTACAGGATTACGGCTCTTTCTCAATAGAAACTCACCATCAACAAAAAGCGGATTAACATCAATTCATGAAGAAGTTGAAGACATTCAAGGTTTACAAGCAACAAAGGAAAACAACATTACATATTCCAAAAAAAAAAAAGAAAAAAAAAAAGATTAAATTTTTGAAGATTTGTGTTATCAACAGTTGTCCAGAATCAAGTGCAAAAGTCCTCCTCCAATGGTAATCAAAGTTTCATGTTATATATATATATAATTAAAAAAAAATCAAAAAAATTAAAAAGTCGTATAATAATTTCATAAGGGAAAGCCACGGAGAAGAAAAAATCCAAAAGGTAGTTTCAAAACAACAAATGATCGAAGAAAAAGAGTAAAATTCTAAGAGTATCAAGGGTTTATTATCAAGGGTTGAATCCGAAGACGGAGTTGTTTTTATTGAGCACTATGAAAGAGTTGTGATTCAAAGACTAGAAGGTGAGTGGATGTTCCCATCCTCATATATGGTCGATTTCCTAAGAAATGATCATATTTCTTTTCCTTTGAGATTGTCAAAAAAATAAAATAAGCGTTACCATCAATAATGTGTAAGTATTCTGTCTTCAATCCTGCTTAAACACATGTTCGACCCTTAAAATCGTTTATTATGAGTGACTAACTTGTGAGGAAGATTCAAGGGCAAATGCGTATTCGGTTGCTCTGTTAGTCTGCTTTCCATCTGGTAAAAAATATCTTTGGCACTGGTTCAACTCATCTCACCTACTCTCTCTACCGTTGTTGAGTGGATATACCAGTATGTGTTTTCTCTTTCACTTATAATTACTTGGCATTAGGAGAAGAAACTCTATGTCCTCATAGCTCTTTGGATACTTGTGACTAATTAGAAGGTTTTATGGGTATACATCCTGTAAACCCTCACGAACATCACTCGTCCGCTAAGACCACTTAGGGGATTAAAGGTTTGTTACACATGCTAAGTGTAGCCGCGATTCCTATGAAAGTTAGTTAGGATTTTTCTTTTAATTCTTAGATTAATTTTTATTTTTAGTTTTACTCGGGGACTGCAAACTATAGTTTTGGGGATATTTGATGAGTGTGTAAACACGACTAATTTACATCTTAATTTATATTTATTTAATTTTTTATTTTATATATATTTGATATTTTTATTTACTTTTACAGTTTTTAGAAAATAAAGCTCGACGGATCAAAATACACCTTTTTTTCTCATAAAATGGATGAAAAACCATAAGCCAATTAATCTAAAATGCAATCCCAACTATCTCAAGACATGGGCGAACGTTGATGCGACCCGGAAATAATTTAGTAGTTTGTTAAACGTGACGGTCAGTGATTAGGTTTGGGATGATGGCAACATAATTGACTACAAGTGTAGTATTGGATCACTAATGCGCTAGCTTTTTAGTAAACACGTTTTTTCCTTCAATGCGTGTATGAACAATACGACAAGATTTTGTCTACTAAAAGTGAATTGTTTGTAACACTTAATACAATATACTTGAAAGTCAAATAAAAAATCATGCCTTATGTACGTGACATGGTGCCAAATCAAGGAATCTTCGGTAAATAATATCATTAGGGAAATAAGGATCTATATATGTTCCACCGTTGGAATGAGAAGTAAACAAAGATGTTTTATATCGGACTCGTCATCAATTCTAATATAATTTTACTTCCTCTTATACACTAATGAGATAATACCATTTTAATTAATTGTTGCTATACGGCAAGTATTGAAGTATGTACCGGAGAGTTGAGTGATATATGTTTGAAGGATGAAAGAAGGCTGGGTGAAGGGGAGGTTCCGGTGTCCCGAGCAAATTGTAGAGTAATTTTAGTTTAGCTTTTATCTTCTTTTTATTTTTAATTTTTATTTATAATGGAAAACTAATTCTTTATATTAGGTTTGAATATGAAGACAGTTTTAATATATAAGAGATTCAGGTATTTTCTAATAAATTATTTTTTGGATTTAATTATTTTATTAATTTCTTTTCATATAAAACCTCGTTTTTTATTGGTTTTAAATAGTTTTGGGCTATTGATATTTTATAAACGAAGGAAATTATACCGTTTTGATTCACAATAGAAGTTGTAATATTTATTTTAACCGTAATATATTCCGAGACATATTGATTTAGTTCGATAGTCTTGAGTCATAATATGAATATTTTTAGAGATGAATGAGTGTTTCACGTAATTAAATTGGTGGAATCCGAAAACCCCAATTTCATTTAATTTGGTTATTTATTTGTTTTATTAGTTTAATATTTTATAAATTCATTTCTTTTTATCTTTTGAGCATAATTTAATTATAAATTAAAGGTAACAATACTTTAGTCTCTGCAGACGATCTGTGCTTACATACTGTCCAATCGATAGTCCTGCTCTTGCGGTTTACATATTTTTATCACGTCACCTAACTTGTAAACATGCTTATCTCTGAGGTTACTAATTATGTTGTTGGAGCTTTTAGAAAAGTTGTTGTTTTGATGTTCAAAACAACTATTTCTATCAAAGAAAGCCCTAGCCCAGGTTTCAGGTTTCAGGTTTCAGGTTTCTCTGTCATCAAATATTCACATGCTTCATTCTTCACTTCAAGCACATTAATTCATGTGTACCTTACAAGTAACTAAAACTAACATCTCTGATCATTTAACTACTTCTACCTACTTGATTTGACTAACATCCACTCAACTTTTTACTTTGTGATTAGTACCATTTGGACAACATTTGATCTAGGATAATGTCTGCTAGTAGTAGATGACTAGTATACAAAATCATTAGATAACCAACTTCTGATGGAGTTTCACAAAATATTAAGTTTAGTGACTGTTGGGAAAATTACTACCATAATTATTCAATAGTATATTGTAATTGACTAACAATCACTACTGAATTCATGATGACAAACATAATGTCCTATCATAGCAGTAAGTAGACTTCTACATAATTCATAGACAATTCATTTAAATTACAGTTTCAGTTTAAATAGAAGTTTCATTCTACGTTTGTTACATACATTGGCAGTTAAGATTCATACAAATTAACACTTGGCGGCATTTCATACACTTTTGTGCAAGTTCATCCCCTTGTAATCATCTTAAAGTTCTTGAACATATGCCTGCACATGAACTATAACCACTTGGTTAGTAATAAAATATAAATAATATAGGGCAATAATGAAGTAATAAATCATACAAGTGTTAGTTAGTTACCTAAAGTAAAATTTGTGAGGTGAAATATGAAACAATTTCTCAATAACTTTTCTTAATCCCTTCTGTCTGTCGGAGATAAATTTAATGGTGTATTCATGGTCAGTAAACTTTGATTTCAGGTCCTTGAGAAATATCTTCCAATTTTCTTTACATTCATTTATACATACCATAATTCCCAAGGGGACCAAACCATTATGTGCGTCGAGTCCTGTTGCAGCTAGAAGGCAGCCACCAGACTTGCCTATCAAATGACAAGCATCTAACCAACCACAGGCCTACACCCACTAATAAATCCTTGTAATATTGCGGCCAAAGATATAATGACTGACTCAAAACAATTATCTTTCTTTCATAAAGATAATAAACAACTTGTTGGTTCTTTGAAACACCAAAATCAGAGAAAAACAAGCAAAAAGAAAGTACAAACATTACATGTCATAAGTAAAGTTAGCCACAAACCCAGGATTAGTCCTATTGATCATCTCAACCATACTTGGAACTAGTCTACAACTGTCATCATAACTTCCATTTCTCATTTCTAGTACAATATTCCTAGATCTCCAAGCAATATTATATGAGATGCAGGTATTGTGGATGGTCCAGAACTCATCTTTAATCTTTCTTGCTTTAGGTATTTCAGTTGCATTAGAAATTATCATCTTCTCAAGTACATGTGCTGTAACAAATTTTTGATTTACACTCTCATTCCTCCCAGATTCATCACCTACAAAATTATAATGCTCACTGAATCCCTTAATCATGAAGGTTTTCGCTTTGGGAAGCTTTCTTGCATAAGTGAAAAATCATTTTATTTCTAACACAGGACTTGGAGGTTATTGTGAACCGTTGTTGGTGGTTAGACTTTTAAATTAGCTGCTAATGCTGTCAGATTGTTTGGTTTCACCAATTTCAAATAACAGGGGGGGTTTCACCAATTTACCATGTTTGTTACATAAGGTTATCAAATTCTATCGGGAGCTACAAATATGAAGCAAAAACTACCCTTTAATCGTAGCTCTTTGTAAAATTTGGCAACTTTTGTGCCAACTTTGCAATTTGTGCATCCTCTATTTTCATACATGCATACACCTAGTGCACCAACTACGTGCACATCAAGCAAAATACTAATTCACATCATGTCAAAACAGAAACTACATAAATCCTAATTTAGATTTTTACTTTTCTTTACTAGACCATCCGTTGAATTTTCACTTTATAGTTGTTTTCGTTTCTTTCTAGCTAGTTGCTTTAGTAAGTGAGTTGTTTTAGATGATGATAACAGGTTTACGTCTTCTTGGTTCTTCCTCACCATTGTTTTTTAGTTTACTGCTCCTGAAATTTTTATTTAATTTTTTATGAATTCTTCGTTTACTTCGATTTCTTTGATTTTTTTTTGAATTTCTTCTTTTTCTAGGTTTTCAGATGATGATATTTTGCCTATGATTTGTTGTTGTTTTCAGTTTCAATCACACAAATTCCTAGTTAGGTTTTTTGTTTATCTGGTTTTTTCTCTCGTCTAGAAAAATTAAATGTGGTAGATTCAAGTGAAACTACGTGACGTGTTATCCCTTTTTGCCAGTTTCAAACAGTTTTGACTATTCACCGGTGTGCATTAAGTTGAGGATGCAAAGAATAGCTCCGTCGTTATCTCTTTTCAAATAAATATTGGACTGATTCCTCGTCTTGGGATCGGGATTGTTTGTCTATACCAAACCGGACTTAAGACTAAGTCGTTATTTTCTCTTTATATTTTGGAGTCACTGTATTTTATTTCGTTTCACAATTTTACAACCAACTTGCATGATTGCTAGCAGGGGATCCTAATCCATATCAACATAAAAGAATTTTTACCGCTGGATCTCTGTATCAGTATTCTCGCTAGTAACAGTATCTCCTTTAGAGCATCCCCCATAGTGGGGGTTAAATTTTTTATATGAAAGTCTTATTTAAACCCTTATGGGATTTTATGTATGTGGCCAAAATAAATAGAGAAAAGGGCATTAAAATCCTCTAAGTCTCATCTAGTCAACGAGTCGGCCACATTTAGAAAAAACTGAACTAAGCAGTCGTTTCCAACCCGTTGAATCTGATCATGGATGAAATACCATTTAAGTCCTCGGTGAGGTTAATGTAACTAACCTATACCTGGATAGACCCGAGAGAGAAGCTGTGACTCGAGAGAGAGATATGCAGAGAGAATGAAGAAGGATCTGAGGCGAGATATCAGAGAATAGGGTGTGACGCAATGTTCACTGAAGATTGTTGTACATGTCATGCATCTGTAATTATCTCTCTTCTATCATCATCATTATATCTCTCTGTATTTCTACTATTGTGACTGAAAATTGGGGGATTTTTAGTTGACCTAACTTATTAAAATCGTTGCCCCATGATTATTTCAATTCAAAATTTCTAGTCTTTGAGATGTTTACAATACTGTTGATTTTGATTTTAATTTTGCTCTTTTTGTTTCTGATTTATGTAAACTTTGCCTAAACTGTAAATAATGTTTTATGTATTAAAGATTTATTTTTCTGTTAAACTTTTGTAGATTTGGTTATTTCAAAGTTTAATAATTTTCCTTTTCGAAAAGATTTGGTAGTTGGTCTTGTAGTGTTGTAAATGATGTCCATGTAAATGAAGTATTTCTACTTCCTGTTAAGAGTATGGTTATTATTTCTTTGGTGCTTTATGAAATTTGTCTTCATCTATTGAACTTAAGTTATAATTCTGATTTTGGTGTTGTGTAATAGGTTCAAATCACACCTGAGGTTATGCCAAGGGGTGTGAATCGAGCTGTTGTAAGATAAACTAGTTGATTTATACCGTACGTCGCATTGGAGGAATTTGTAGCCTGTATACGATGTATGTAAAATCCTATATACTGCTGGTCCGTTGCCATTTCAAGGGAATAGAGTTTGTTGTTGATTTGGCTGACAAGAAGCAAGCAAAAGGTTTTTCTAAGAAGACGAACAAGGACAAGAAGGGAGCTTTTCCTAACAGATTCCTTTTTTTCAGTAATGCATCAGCTACTGGGCATTCTTTTCAGCCGGCAGTAAGGTATAATCGGTGATGAATTAGAGTGTTGGAAAGGATATTATCAAATCATTCCTTTCACTCATATTCAGTTATTTATTGAATTTGTAAATTTCCTTTCCAGCACTCTAAGCCATCACGAATTCGCCATTCAATTTCGGTACACTAGAAATTCTAAAAAAAGAAAAGGCATTTATCTGTGTTAAGGTCAGACCAAGCTTGCTGCTGTAGCAGAAAGACTTGGAAGGGAATTTCGTGTGTTTGAGACAATGACTACCTCAATGTCAAAAAAAACATCGGATGATATGAGTAAGTGCAACTTTTAATCTTGGTTATCTATTTCCTTTCCTAACTTGTACCCCACTAATTTAACCCTATACCTATGACAGTTAGCCAACTAAATTAACAATACACCTTAGCTATTTACCCAACTAAATTAAAATTACACCTCAATTATTTACCCAACTAAATAATAATACTAAATGCATGATATTTAATGTCACAGTTCTGCACTCTCTCATATTTTTGCGGCTATCGTTCTGGTAAGTTTCCATCTTCCAAACCTTATTATTTAGAAACTATAGACAACTTAGCTATTACCCGTCACTGCTGTCAGTCTGATACAACGTTTCATAGATAATTTATGTTGAGGTAGTGGCAACTGGAATAATAGATAAATTGTTCAGATAAGAAGTTTTTTTTTTGATAATATTGCGTATCTATTTGATGATGTATGAGTAATCAATTCATATTCATTCGGATTTTTCTGGTGAAGAAATCGCTTTAAGTTGTTAAGTGAATTTGTAGATGGACAAATATTGACGTTGGATGAAGTTGAAAGAGATTTTCCTGCTAACTCCTTAAAGGTACTAAGAGAATCGAAGTGGACATTAATTACTCAAGAGGTAATTTATTTTAAAAAATAATAATTATAGATGACATTCTTCAAATCTTCTGCTATATAGCTTCGTTTAGTCCAGTTTTCGCGATATTTTGTCGATCATGAAAGATTTTTTTTATGTATGAGATTAGGAAGATTGGTGTATGAATATTGAGGTCTTGAACTTTTTTCTATAAAAATAGAAGTTGAATTCATGAATCTAAATCCTTGCTTTCTCGAATTTATTGCAGGAACATCCGTTGTTAAACTGTCCATGGTATACACTATATCCTTATGGGACAAGTGAGTGGATGAAGCTACTGATTTTTGGCGGTTATTCACAGGCTAAAGATGGGTCATCTTCTTGTTCTGTAATGTAACAATATTTGGTCTCTTGGTTAAATGTCCCGCTTGAAATGATAAGTCACTTCCGTCATGTTATTACGTTAGACAATGTAATTTAAATTAAATTTAATGTAAATTCAGCAACTACTAGCTAGTAGTTTTTAACGAGCATATCTTTGTGCCTATTTTACATTCAACATCAATTTTTTCATTGTAAAGTTGTACAGATAACCCGTAGAATTTTGATGAAAAACAGATGTATTTTCTTCACTATTCTATGAGTCTCAACATGAATGGCGAAGAAACATCCTTTTGTTAGTACCTAAAAATTGCTTCTAGGCAAAACAATGTACTGTTGAAGTACTTTCTTTAGATTCGGAAATCAAAATCGTACAGGACAAGCCTAAACCACGATAGTAGCTATTTCGTCCTGCTTCAGTCACAATGAGAGAGAACGGGTTGATCTTAGGGGAGGGAAGCAAAGAAAGTTGAAGGAATTTGTATGTAAAATTGTTGAAATATTGAGAATAACAGAGCTTGTAGAGAATGGTAAGCTTGTTCTCTTTTCTGAATAGGCTAAGCAGCCTATTTATAATAGTTTGGGAACACACGATTTCCTTGTTAGTAGTGGAGGTAGTGAAGAGATGGAAATTGTGGGAGTAATAGTTTAACCGCCATTATGCTTGGAAGATTCTGGAAAACCATTATCCCATTATCTCCTCAACTGTTACAACCGTCACCACTACTTTGTAACTTTCAGATCATGAGGTGTTGCCACACCATATTTTTTGTAAACCACCAAACCAATACCCATGAAGAATCCCCCATGTAATACGTTTTGATTTCTCGTAAGAGTTAATGGAGTCATGGACTCTAAGTTTTATTGTAACAGAGTGTTACTAGTAAATTCTATGCTTAGAACCTACCAATGTCATGATTGTAACCTAGGTGATGGGGAAAGCATGATGCTAGGAAGAGCAAGCAAGGGATAGCACTGGTACATGCAAAAAGGACGATGTGGGAGAAGTACAAGAGAAGAGAGGCGCTAGCAGCGCCATCGTCGGCGCTGGTATTTTGTCTTTGATCTCTTCTTCCCTCTTTTTTACCTGTGATGGGACCATTACCCGTGCGCTTTTGGTGTTGACACTCGTTTGTCCTTTGTGCAATTGTTACAAAACATATTCAAGGAGTTCAGCCGTGGAAGTTTACGACTTGAGATAATGTTCGATGCAACTTTGCATTTAGATGATATACATCTAATTTACGTTTCATTCAGAGATGCTATGGTATTCATCGCGAATGTTCATGGTTTTGTATAATCAACATACTTTGATTGATAAAAATAATTTGCATTGATGCGCATGAAATAACGAGGGTTTAGCCAGGTAAAGCCCTGAAATTTCTACGGGCGCATATATAAGCAAAAAGAGCTACAAAGATAATTTTAGCCATGAGCTGATTATACATTCTCAATTCTCTTGCGGAATGTAAGTGTTGATGGTGGGTTTTTGACAAGGGAGAAAACTGTAATATTCCCCTTTATAATGCTGCTTTTCGCTTAGCTACAGAAGCATGAAATAAATATACGTTAATTTCTGACGAGCATCAGAATTATGAACATTACTGTTATCTTACGTCCCGCAAGAGAATTGAGAATGCATATTCAGTTCCTGGCTAAACTAGCCTGTAGATCTTTGGCACATATATGCACCAGAGAATTTTCGGAGCTTTGTGCCACAAAAATCTCGTTATTTCATGTGCATCCGTGTAAATTATTTGTATAAATAGAACATACTGATTATACAGATTGCGAACATTCAGAATAAAGGATATACCATATCTGAACAATAACGCTAATTGCAGAGTCGCATCAAGCGTAATTTCAAGATTGCAAACTTCCACGACTGAATCTCTTGAAAGTGTTCTATATGCGCTGCACAAAAGTTAGGCATAAATGCCAAACAGTTAAATCTCACAAGACTGAGAAAATGTAAATAGACCATAACCATGGTCATGGTATTATTCAATATCAATAATAGCATATAGGCCATAGCTATGGCAACAACAAATACAGGCTTTAGTAAGCCCTAGCCACACTTTTAACACAAATGTGTCAAAACAATAAAGTTAACCAAGGACCTGAAGATACCAAAGCCATGAAGCCACAGAGAAGTGCTAGTTGCAGCACTAGAAGAAGTGGGTCACAACAGCATTGACTGCAGCGCATGCGCTGCCAGCAGCGCTAATGCTGCTGCTGCAATACTCTAATGTTGCGCACCCGAGATCCGCTGCTGCCCACCCAAACGCAACTGCTGCACTCCCGAGCTCCGCTGCTGTGTCCCCAAGAGCCTCTGCTGTGCTCCCAAGTTCACTGAGGCCCCACACTCCAATGTTGTGCACCCGAACACCAATGCTGGGACCCCAAGCGCCTCAGCTGCGCTCCCAAGTATGCTGCTGGGTCCCCAAACGCCTCTGCTGCGCTCCCAAGTTTGTCACGTCCCCAAGCACCAACGATGCGCACCCGAGCACCAATGTTGGGTCCCAAGCTCCTTTGCCCACGCGCCATCGCTGCTGCCGCGGCCACTGCTAGGTCCCACACTCCATTTCTACCGTGCCACACTCTTATGTTGACGCGTCATTCTGCTAGCACCAATCTCCCTAGCTAGCACTATTACTTAAGCTATTACTATGACGAAATTGGCACAAAATCCACTAGAAGCATTATTTTACAACAAGGATCATGGCTTTGAAGCCATGACCACTAACTCTTACGAGACATAAAATCATATTACAATGGGGGATGAAACATGGGGTTTTGGTCTAGCGGTTTACAGCGACATGGGTGTAGCACTACCCTATGAAAAGGAAGTTACAAAGTCAATGGCAAGTTGGAGCGCTTGAAGAGATAATGGAGTCATAGTTTAGAAGTTTCTAGAAACTTCCCAGAGACAAAGTGGACGGTTATTCCCACAACCTCCACTTCTCCATCTCCCCACAACTACCACTACTTTACAAGGAAAATGTGTGGTACCAAACATTATAAATAGGCTTCTTAGCCAATTTTAAAAAGACAGAACAACAACAGAAAACAAGCCATAGACGGAGAAAAGATAGAAAATCATTCTCAAGCTCTGCTATTATTCTACACACAATTCCTTCAACTTTATTTGCTTCCTTCCCTAAGATCATCCCATCTCCTCTCTTAGTAACCGAAGCAGCACAAATACAAACATCCTATTTGTTTAGATTTTTTTGTACGATTTCGATCCTCGAACCTACAAAAAGTACTTCAACAGTACATTGTTTTTCCTAGAATCAATTTTTAGGTACAAATAATTGGCGACCACAGCCGGAGATCAACCTCTCGGTAGTAAAATTCAATTCTTCAAAAATGGTGGATCTTAGGTCAGGTTCAGCAGCTAATCCCAATTTAAGTTCAACAGTTGTTACTAATACTGGTAATTCCAGTGGTGGAACCCCAGAAACCATTTCTCAAAACACCACCACTGAAAGCACCAAAAATCCTCTCCGCAACACTGAAAGTGTCAAAGGAAAGGAACATGCGTCACCAACCATAACCGATTTAATGAAGCGACAAAAGACCTTGGGTGAAACTCAAATAGCCATGGCCACCACTCAGAAGGAAGTTCTTACCTTTCTTAAGGCTTTAAAGAAGAAGTTAACACCAGAACATCGTCGTCGTCAAACAGAACAAGTCAAGAATGCAACTGTCGGCGATGCTAACACGTCAAAAGCTAATGCACAAAAGAATAATGAAATGCAGATCATCACTAACCGTATATCAGAAATGATTCAAACACAGCAAAACTTTATCACTCATGAAGACTTGGAAAGGCTCCTGCGAAATCGTGGAAAGGAAGATTCATCTTTGTTCCATCAACACCAACCCCCTTACCCAACAGAAATATAGAGGGTTGCACTGCCGAACAGATACTCATCTCCTCTATTCTTATTGTAGGACGACATCGGGAAAGCTCGAGAAAATGTTTCTTGATTCTTGGAATCACTAGGAGTTCATGAGTATAATCAAGTATTACGGCTCAAAGAATTCTCGAAATCTCTTACGGAAAGAGCCTACACTTGGTACAACAACCTCGCTCCCAACAATATCCATAATTGGTCTCAGATGGTTGATGTCTTTTATAAGAAATATTTCTTTGTCAATGAAGAAATTACTCTTTCGGATATGGGAAGAATGTTTCAGAGAACAACGAGCATCCCGACGAGTATATAAAGAGGTTCAGAACACAAGCTCTCGACTGCCATGACCAGAACATGACTGAACAACAATTGGTGGAGCTTTGCATTAATGGTATGATTCCTGTTTATCATGCCTTATAAGAAAATTTACGATTTCAAACCTTGTCTGAGCTACACGAGGCCGCCAAGAGATCAACAACAACTGCTTCAGTCTTGTTGGAAATAACACGACCCGCCAGAGAAGAAAATCATGGAGACACTCGTGGGAGCAAACATCTGGTGAACAAACAACATTTTACCCAGCACTCCATAAGAGTTATCACTGATGAAGGAGCCAAGAGAAAAACAGTACCTCAATCAACATCATATGCTATGCACACTGTATCATCTCCAGTGACAGCACCGACGTCAATTCAAGGACAAGGCTCAGCCGAAGCTCCGCGTCAGTCGCAACGAAATAAGACACATCTAACAATCCCGGATTTCCCCTTTCCCATGAAAGAGATCCTCGATTTTTTACAACTATGGGTACAAAATGGAGCTATCAAGTTACCACCCATGTGACAACCACCTACTGAAGAGGATATGTCAAATCCGAAATATTATCACTACCACAGGTTCGTCAACCATCCCACTAGCGAATGCAATTTCTTGAGGCACATATTCATAGAAAGGGTCGACTCAGGAGAGCTATGCTTGGGGACTGAAGGTATCCACAAAGATCCCCTACCTGTCAGGAGTTTCACTCTTTCCGGAGATTCTATCAAAAGAAAAGTCCAATCCATGATGAAATGCATATGTGAACTTCTTTACTTATCGAAGGCACAACGCAAGGATATTTCCACTGCTCTCAATCGCGTTGTATCGGGCAAGCGTCTACTCTTTGCCAAAAAGGCTACTGACTTCCCCAAAACCACTCCAGAAGACATAGTCACCAAACATAATGGGAAACATAGCTGGGAACTTCTCACTACTACCTGCCTCAAGGACACCAAGTTCGAGCAAACACTAATCGATGCGCGCACTAATGTCAATATCGCCACTATCAAGACTCTGAGAGATGCGGGAATTTCCAGGCACGAAGTTGTACATTCTCCAACAATGATTAAAAATTCTGAAGGGAAGTCCAGGAGTGCTTATGGCTGCATCACTATTGAAGTAAAAATAGGTGACACCCGAGCACATACAAAGTTTCACATTTTCAAAGAAGATCCAGATTACAACATGGTTCTGGGACGCCCTTGGGTCCACACCAACAAGGAAGCAACAAGTGTATTCCTCTTGCCAGCATCATTACATCCAAGACTCTCAAACAAACCAACAAATCCTGAGGTTGACCTATCAGACGAGTTTCTCGCACAATGGAGCTGAACGTGGAGCAATTACTAGAAGAGGACGTAATGTCATATGTCCAAACGTTTTGCATATAAGTAAGTCACATTCAACCAAATTCTTTGCAACCAACACTCCCACATCCCATCAAAGCTTGGGGACTTGAGACGGATATCAACCCTACTCTGACTCGGCGATGTGAATGGGAAGTTGATCCTTTTCAAAATTTTATCAAATGTGTATGGGTTGTCTTTACTGGGGATAAACAAGCTAACAACCCAAGCACTTAGAAGACATTTCATAAAGTTAAGGGGCCTGAACCCGATGCTTTCCATGTCGGAGACACAATAGAGAAGATCACAGCCTCTCTTGAAGAAGATCTGTATCTTGTCACTGAAACCATGATCGACGGTTACTTAAAACTTGTCAATACTGACAAGCCAGAAGGGTTGTCATGCATGGCAAGTGGCTTACAACTCAAAATGCTTAAAAAACATGCTACCACATCCTCAAAATATTTACTTGTTTTATGCAATATTTGTAATTCCTCCAAAATGTTTGCAACATCTTGCATTCATACTTAGGATTTCAATTTATTAATCAAACATATAAATATTTCCTTCAAAAAATATATGTCCTTGAAATCAATTAAAAAATAATCTATACCTATTAAAAAAAAATCCCAGAATAAAACCAAAAAAAAATCATATGTCTCAGAAAACCTATAAAAGTAGAAATATTCCTTGGAAATTGGTTCAACACCTTCAAAATGCTTCTTTTCCAACCTCCCAAAAATCTCAGTTGCAAGCTTCAATTCTCGAGACAGCCTCTCAACTTCATATTTAGCCTTGGTCATTGTCTCCAAGATTGGAGTCATACCTATATCTTGCATATGCTTCTCAGTAACTTCAAGATGACGACGAAGCCATGCTACATTAAGCTTAGCCCTTTCATCTGCGTCCAAAGCATCTTTCCATTCTTGAAGTACTATCTAAGATACTTCTCTACGAGGAAAATAAATCATCTCATGCACAGTTGTCAGTAACAGAGTCACATCATTCTCCAGAGTACGGTAGTTCTTGGGGTTACCTACGAAGAAATGACCGAACTTCTTCCATACTTTAGTATACATCTCAGCGTAGGCGCACGGTGATGTTGTTTTAAATAGTGGTAAAAGATTCGATGCTCAGGCTTGTAACGATTTGATTTTTACACCTAATTTTTAATACTAAAAATAAAGAAGATCAAAATAAAATTGATTTCAAATTATGGAAAGAACTGAGACTAAGAATTCCACCATTAGCCAATTTTTCAAGTGATTTAACATTAATAATTATCTTGCAATTAATATATTCAATTTATTCAAAAAATTGCCAAAGTTAGATTTCCAAAATATTATTTGTAAATCAAAAGTATGAGACATCAAAAGCTCTAAACTCAGCATGACCTATCAAAAGAAAACACAACTAATTGATAAAAATTATTTTTTTCAAATTTAATTCAAAGCAAGTAATTATGAAAGGATTGTAAAAATTAATATAATAAGAATTATCACTTTATTATTGGAAGATAGCTTCCTCCGACGCCTCATCAATGGGTTCTACCTCCTCATGTCAAACACCTTCTCAAAATACATGTTGATAGCTCAAAGTGCTTAAAAGAAGAGAAAAACAGAAGTAACACAGAAAACAGATACAGATATAAGTGTTGCTGAAGATAGAAAATTACACAAAGAATGAAGTACGGTTCCTGAACGTAGTAGATTATGAAAGAAAAGGTGACAAAGTAAATGACAGTTTTCTGGTGTAGTCTCTTCTTCTTCTTCCCAGCGTAACTTTTTTTTTTCCTGATTTTTTCCGGCTCTCTCCCGTTGGATTTTTCTTCGATCTTTTTGCTATTTATATGTTTGGGGAACCCTAAGTAGCCTTCCTTAATTGATAAGGATGCAAATATCCATCCAAAACCAACTCCAAATACTTGTTAATCCGAAACAGAGAATAACTTCTATTTCCGGTGTGGACTCGACTTTTCCAGCCATTTTTTCCGGGTGAAACACTCATTCTGACGTGTGTTGATCCTATCTTGATTGTTTCTTCACTTGGATAACTTGCAATCACTTCCAAATCCCTTAAAACTCGTTCCAAACAAAAATCAGAAAAATTCTCTCGCGTAATATTTCTTCCCGCCCTTTCCGGAATTTGAATTTAAAAGGGGGTGCCCGTAATCCAATAGGTGGGTGCCTTTATCAATTCTACCCGATGCCTTTAGTAATGGCATGGGTGCCTTTAATAATTTTCTAGGTGCCTTAATCAACTTTTTGAGCTGATTTTTCCACAAATATTTATTTCTAAAAAATACATATAAAGACATAAAACCCATAATAAGTACAAAATCAAGCACTAGTAGAATAGAGAATTAAACACCATTTAGACACAAAAATGTGTCTATCAAATACCCCTAAACTTACTATTTGCTAGTCCTTGAGCAAATCTAATTTAGAAATAAAATCCTAATTCACTTTCACAGGAATCACGACTACATTTAGCATATGTAATAAGCCTTTAAACCCATAGGTGTCCCTATCGGACGAGTTTTATCTCGTGAGGGTTTACAAGAGGTATACCCACAAAACCTTTACTCCAAATCCTAGCTACCTGTGGACTATTGAAGGTAAACACTAAACAAGCTATTTAGTTGGCATACTAAATTCTTCGGCTATGGGAATCATTACCCTATATGAGTCTAATTGTTGTACACGAGTTTGCACTCATCATACTAAAATTCATATATAAGAAAACAAAGCTCTACTTAGGTAGTCATTCAACCACGATACTCAGAATCTAACAAAGTTCAATCACATGAAAATATTTAGAAGATGGATATAGACAAAATGAAGTTTGCGCATGTTGACTAACGTGAACGATTTCTTATATCTGTCTGAAGGTCAGTGCCAGGTGAATCATAATAGATTGAGATACACTCCCATTGGTCTTAATCCTTATACTAATATCGACTCAACTGGTATATACAAGGGTCTGAGCGACCGATTTATTGAAAATAAAACAATTATTTATTATTTAAATGTACTGAGAACATGATTGGATCAAATGAATCCAAGCGTATGATCCTTATCAACATCTTACATGATAATTCTCATGGATCCTGCGTTCCACACTTGCTTAGGCGATGGAGACAGGGATAACACACACATATTGATATCAAAGTGTCAATACTCGATAACCTCAAACACTCAAACACTCTACTTCATCCTGGCGGTGATAACAATTCGATACTGGTGCCCCACCAAATCACTTAGAGAAACACAAAATTATAAAAATAAAAACATAAGGTGATATGGTCGAGATAGACTCCGAGATATGGTGACGACTATCATGTTATTTCTAACACCTCAACTCTGTCCTTTTATGAATAGACCATTTAACCGGGCACACCAATTCCTATAGAAAAATAGCTAATTTTCCATCTACTTAGAATGGTTAGTGTCATCCTGAATTGTTCACAAGTTTCTAGACTTTGGAGTTTCATATTTCAACTTAAAAGTTCCTCCCTTACCCCCAAACTTAAATCTAACATTGTCCTTAATGTTCTAAAGATGAATGATTAAAAACATGAACAATGAGAAACTATTACCAATCGAAGGAAATGAGTTAAATAAAGATATTATCCTGTCGTATGAGCATGGGTTACCTCCCAAGAAATACTAAGTTTAAAGTCTTCATCCAAACGAAAAAAGAATTAGTCACCTCATAAAATCATACAACAATAGTCGGAACAACTATGGGTCATCTGAATCAAATAGTGCTATCAAAAATAAAAGGAAACTGCAACAGGCCAAGAAAATAAGCAAACCGAGCACACCCATATCTAGTTTTCTGTTTAAGACAACTACTTCTAGCTGTGGCTCAGGTTCAGGCTCTATAAAAGGGTCTAGATAAAATATTTCATGGGCTGGATTTCCTCGTAGGCAGGATCAAAAGAATCAGGTTGTAGAGTCTGGAAAAACTCAAACAAGAACTTAGAAACCATAATAATAACCTGAATAATTATGGATCCTCAAAGTCAATCAGATTTTACCTACACAGTTGACTACAATAAAGGTGATCATTCTTAAACAAATGTGTCGATTCTAATTCCCTAAAGTAATTAGGCTTAGCCTCAAAACTTAATAACTGACACATTTGAAATTCATACGTTCCCACATATGGAAGAAAATATATTGGTGAGAAAACAAAGTCAATCTTGGATTATTTTCTAGGTAAACCACCTTGACTAGAAGATGGGTTTTTAACAACTTAACTTCTTTCTGGACATCAACAAGCTCATGAAATATAGTTTGAAGATGATCTTGTAAAATGGTAGAGGTGCAAATGTCAAGCCTCAAGTGAGGGACCTTTTTAAGAGTCAAAGGTAAAGTACAGGGTGAATGATAGTCACCCCCAATCTTAGAGTTTTCAGTGTCTCTAGATAGACTAATCATAATTTTCCTAATTTCTAGATCGTCAGATTCCTGAAAATGGCCAATTGCTTCTTCTAGGTTATAATCCGGTGGTGCATCCTCACTCATATTTAAAATTTCTACGGGTCTATCTTTGTTATCTAAGACTATTGTTTCTAAATCGTTGGACTCTAAAACAGTATTCTCAGGATAACCCCGTTCCTCTAGACCATAATCGGCTTCAAAACAAAAAAATTGTACATCGTCTAAAACAATGGTATCTCTAGTCAAATCCTCTTCCTTTTGAATAGGTGAATAATCATTGAAATTATTTGGATTTGAACCAGAAATAACACTATCATCATGAAGCACAATTGGACTGACAATTTCCTGATCACTCTGCCTGTATATTTCAAGTTCTTCATCAGTACTATCCTCATCGTCATAATAATATGAAGATGTTTGAACCTCGTCTAAATAAGTAGTGTTACCAATTCTATTCCCGTCCTCTTGAATAGGTGAATAATTATCAAGGGTAGCACTATGTTGGCAATTAAGATCATTTTGAGCAATATTATTCTTTGCAAGACTTTCATTCACACTTAATGCAAATCTATTTGTATTCTCAGTCAACTCCTTGAGGGATTCTTCTAAAAAAACAAATGGATCATAAGGAGTACTAGATCGCAACTGCTCGTGTGATTGTTCTAGAGAAGGAGTTGGACTACTATTTGTTCCTCTTACACTTAATCCAAACCTTTTTGTATTCTAAGTCAACTCCTTGAGGGAATTTTCTAGAGAAACAATTTGATCATGAGGAATACTAGATCGCAACTGCTTGTGTGATTCTTCTAGAGAAAGATTTGGGTTATCATAGGGGGTACTAGATTGCATCTGCTTTAGGGCATCCCTCCAAGACAAAGAACTCGAATTTTTCTCATTTTTATGTTCATATGACGGGTGTGTATATAAATAATAATTGGGATCACCCTGGTATGAGCAATGACCTCCAAAAGGTTGGTGCTGGTCCCAATTACTATCCACACCATGTTGATAATACATATAATGTCTATTTTGAAATTCAGTCGGATATTCATTGTATTGGTCCTCATAATATCAATTCGACATTTTCTGACAAAAACTTCCTAATATATTTACAAAAAATCTAAGAAAATAAATCCTAACAGGAAGGGGGTTCTAAACATACACAAACAAGGCCGACTCAACCAAATCAAACCTACTGAATCTAGCAAACAAAAAACATGATGGCTCCACTTAGATTGTTTCTAGACCAACTTCTATTCTTTCAAAAGACAACTAGTTACAGTTTTAGCAAACCTATTAGAACGATCGGAATTAGATTAAGTCGAATAGAAACAGGATAAGCTCTAATGAGCTTTGATAACCCTGTCTCTTTGGCAACGTTTCCCTGGGTTACAAGGAGGCTCTAATCAACTTAAAATAATCTTCCTGAACTTTGAGTTAGGCTAACAGAGTAACCAATACAGTCCTTTTGAATGATTTTCCTATAAGCTTGTTACCTATCAGTCTCTTTCTTGTCAAAATTTTAAGTTTAGGTTCGCGTTTGGTCACATGTTCCTAAAGCGGGCAAGAAGGAAACGGTGATGAAATATGAGTCCTTATCTTGTATGTCCAGTTCTTTCCCTTTACTAGAAAAGTAAATCCGTATTCAGTTCCTCATGCATACGAAGGAATGCAGTAAACCCACTTGCAGGGGATTCGTGGGTTGATCGAGTCTTACCTCCCGTACCAGACGGGGGATGTTGTAGTCGATTCGGGCCACCGACTCCTGTGTCAGTGTGCGAACCCGAGGGGACGAGACAATATAGTAATTGTCGTCCTTCCCTGTTGCAGTTTATATTTAAATTACCCTTCCGTAGGGTTTCAAAATAATAATAATAATGTCCAAAGTTCCAAAATAAAGTCCAAAAATGTCCAAAAATAAAAGAAAAATTACAGAAATAATAAAAATTTCCTAATACAATTTTCTAAAACAAAAGAGAAAAAAAATAAAATCTAATAAAAATAAAATTCTTGTCTTCTTTATTTCCATTCTTTCAGCTTTAACTTTAACTCCAAGTCTTTAATCACCAAAGTCTTTGGCTCAATTTCCTTTTAATCCAAAATCCAAAACCTGTAGTAAAAAGATAAACACCCACAGAAACGTAAAATAGAACAAAATAAAAATAATACTAAAAACAAAAATAAAAACTAAAAATAATTCTAAAACTCTAGACCTAAAGACAAGTTCGCGTCGGCGGTGCCAAAAATTGATGTTATTTTAAATAGTGGTAAAAGATTCGATACTCAGACTTGTAAATATTTGATTTTTAAACCTAATTTTTAATACTAAAAATAAAGAAGATTAAAATAAAATTGATTTCAAATTATGGAAAGAACTAAGACTAAGAATTCCACCATTAGCCAATTTTTCAAGTGATTTAACATTAATAATTATCTTGCAATTCATATATTCAATTTATTCAAAATATTGCCAAAGTTAGATTTCCAAAATATTAGTTGTAAATCAAAAGTATGAGACATCAAAATCTCTAAACTCAGCATGACCCATCAAAAATAAACACAACTAATCGATAAAAATCATTTTTTTCAAATTTAATTCAAAGCAAGTAATTATAAAAGAATTGCAAAAATTAATAAAATAAGAATTACCACTTTATAATTGGAAAAATAGCTTCTTTCGTCGCCTCAGAAATGGGTCCTAGCTCCTCATGTCAAACATCCTCTCAAAATACATGTTTATAGCTCAAAGTGCTTAAAAAAAGAGAAAAACAGAAGTAACACAAAAAACAGATACGGATATAAGTGTTGCTGAGACTGTTTTCTGTGTTGCTGAAGAGAGAAAATTACACAGAGAATAAAGTACGGTTCCTGAACGCAGTAGATTATGAAAGAAAATGTGACAGAGTAAATGACAGTTTTCTGGTGTAGTTTGTTCTTCTTCTTCTTCCCAGCGTAACTTTTTTTTCTTCTGATTTTTTTCGGCTCTCTCCCGATGGGTTTTTCATCGATCTCTTTGCTATTTATAGGTTTGGGGAACCCTAAGTAGCCTTCATAAATTGATAAGGATGCAAATATCCATCCAAAACAACTCCAAATACTTGTTAATCCGAAATAGAGAATAACTTCTCTTTCTGGTGTGGACTCGACTTTTCCAACCATTTTTCCGGGTGAAACACTCATTCTGATGTGTGTTGATACTATCTTGATTGTTTCTTCACTTGGCTAACTCGCAATCACTTCCAAATCCCTTAAAACTCGTTCCAAACAAAACTCAGAAAAATTCTCTCGCGTAAGATTTTCTTCCCGCCCTTTCCGGAATTTGAATTTAAAAGGGGGTGCCCATAATCCAACTGGTGGGTGCCTTTATCAATTCTTTCAGGTGCCTTTAGTAATTTCGTGGGTGCCTTTAGTAATTTTTCCAGGTGCCTTTATCAACTTTTTGAGCTGATGTTTCCAGAAATGTTTATTTCCCAAAAATACATACAAAGACATAAAAACCCATAATAAGTACAAAATCAAGCGCTAGTAGAATAGAGAATTGAGCACAATTTAGACACAAAAATGTGTCTATTAGACGGGACAATGAAGCCACCAATTAACACATAATCAAGTTGACTCCTATCAATCTTAAAGTCAAAATAAACCCCAACGTTCGGATATTCAACCGGTACAGTCTCCATCATGTCAACATTTTGTACAACAATGTCACCCAGAGCGTTTTCCTCAATGGGTCGTTTTGTAAAAATGTCGTCAATTTTTTTTTTACACTACTCTCTGGAAGAACTGAAACTGGCACTAATTGGTAAGGAATTTGGGGGTGATTTATATTCCAAACGACTCGTATGGATGTCTACTACAACATGCTAAAAGGGCGTGACAGTTGAGAAACGAGCTAATAAGGACAGAAAAAACGGTCGACTATATGACAGCTGAAAACCTACAAAATTCTGTTTGGAAAAGTTCTGGAATCTCGGTGTCAGGTTTTTTCACCTAGAAAAAAGACTCCAAATTCAGAAATTCCTTCAAATAATTTATATTTATCTCTTATCTAAATAATGAGAGGTCAAACACCTCATTCCGACATCGGACGAAGATTCTACGATCGTTATAACAAGAAGTCCTAAATCTGAATTTTTCTGACAGCGAAAATCGCCAAAATTCTACATGAAATCATGCATGTAGAATTTATGTCATTGTGATTCTAAAACAATAAATGAGACTTACTTGGAGATGCGACGAGTCATTAGGAGCAGAACATGCCTCGTAATATGATTCATCACCAAGTCCTTTATTCTCGACCCAAGGTTCTTCAACTACCTCAGTATAAGAAGATTTCTCAAGTCCCTGGTCATCTGTATCTTCTTCCTTAGAGCTTCTAACCACAGTGACGCCTTCTATCATCGAAGTATTCATATCGCTAGTCATCTAAGCATAATGGTTACTCACGGGAGTCAGAATTCATCAAATTCAATAATATATAGAATTGTTATTTCTTAAGAAAACTCTAGTAACAACATAAGCAGCTCAAGCACCAGGAATGGATGGGACGCCAATTCCAAAGGGTCGATCACTCTGACGAGTTACGTTCCCACGCTATATAAACATGCTCGTCAGAGTAAAATACAAATATACTTCATACAAAGAGAAGACTGAGAAAAATACAAGACACTTACTTTCTTCAAAGGACGGTCTTCACTCCCGGACATAATCATCCGTGGCATTTTCGTCCCAGACTGAAGAGTAGCATTCGCTACGCCATCAGACATGAAATATTTGGGGAACTGATGTGATTTTATATAGTGGTAAAAAGAGGTTCGATTCTCGAACTTGTGAAGGTTATGATTTTAGAAAATATTGGACTTAACCTAAACTAATAAAAATCAGGAAAATACACTAGAGATGATTTTTATAAAATATGGGAAAAACCAGGAATCAAGATTCAGTTATTTCTAACAATTCATGTGATTAATCATGTAATTCTTTTTAACAATTTAATTCAAGTTTGCCAAAAATATGTTTCCTAAAAGAATAATTATAAATCCTAAGCATGAGACATCAAGAGTAATTAACTAAGCATGACCCATCAAAAGAGAACACAACTATTTAATAAAAACCATTTTTTTCTAATTTAAATCCATGCAAATAATAATAAAAGAATTATAAATAATTATTAGAAAATAATTAAATCACATAAAATTGAGAAAAATACCTTATCCATCATCCCAGTAAATAAACTTACCCCATGGTGAAGAAAACTTGCTCAAAAGTTGATTTCATTGCTCAAAATATTGATTACAAGGTTAAAGAATAGTGTAACAGCTGAACAGATACGTATATAAGTGTCACAGAACAGGGTTCAGCTGTTACAAAGAGCTTTAAGCAACAGAACGTTCAAAACTTAACGCAACAGGAGCAGAGCTGCAACAGTGGAACAGCAACACTTATAAATGTTACTGAGTCGTCTTCTTCGGTGATGGTGGATGAAGAACACGCCGGCCGGAGCACCAGCAGGTCACCGGCGGCACCGGAACTTCACCGGATTTCTTCTGAATCGCTCCTTAGGATTCTGTCCTCGTTTATGAAGCTTGTAAACTCTTTATATAGTACTTAGGAACTCTCTGGAACATCCCAATCCCAGTATAATTCGGTTAATCACCGTGTAAATCCTGTTTCTATCCAAACAGGAACAACAACTCTTTTCCGGCCAAATACATGATTCTATGGCCCAAATTACTCGGCTCTGATGCTTCTAATAGGTTATACGGACCTCTAATTAACTTGGGTATCTATCAATTTGGCTGAAATCCCATGAATTTTGCGATTTGATTTGAGCCAGAGAAGTTTCTATTTGCGATGAAGCTTTGACCTGGTCAACTGGGTTTGACTCGGTCAACTGGCTTTGACCGAGTTGACTGGGCTGAGTTGACCCGCTGAGTTGGTCCGATCCAGCCCATCCCGATCCAAGGGTGCCCCAATCCAAAGTGTGGGTGCCTTGATCCATTTTCCCGGGTGCTTTGAACACTTTTTGAGCCAATTTTTCCACAAATCTTTATTCTTCTAATGTACCTACAAAAGCATAAAAACACGTAATAGACACACAATCGAATACTAACTCACTAGAAATTAAGGTGCAATTTAGACACTAAAATGTGTCTATCAGGAACCACGACTATAAGAGGCGGAATTAAACATTTAATTAATGGATAAAAATAGTAATTAAACAAAAGATAGGTTTGAAATACCTGTGTCAAGATGACAATCGAGTTCGTTTCAGTTCAGAGATGATCTTCAAGTTCGACTGAAGTTCTAATTCATTTGTAGAAGGTTCGCCGCGAACATCAGAGGGACTACTCAACATAAATTTCTTGAAAAATATAAGATGTTCATTCCCGAAACCAGCATACTCATTAGTAACACGTCCTTTTCTATTGGCCTAGAGAAAAGGAATACTTCGACCGGCGATACTATGGGTACCCTCAGAACCCTGAAACACGTCTATGGAAGGAATCTTAGTACGATAATGAGGAATGGATTGATCAAAACCCATTTTCAGAGCTGCCCTATCAATATGGTAGCACTGAATGACATAACTATCAAAACAGATGGCAAGAACGAATCCCGGGAGACAACTAACCATGAAAGTAGCTTCGTCATCACCAGCAATATTACTCTCATCACTTGGGCCGGAGCGTAAACAACATCATACCTCTCACCAAAAGTTCCTGATGGAATCACCTGAGGAAGCTTCAAACCCCAAGGTATTAAATCCACTTTCTTCTCATTATCCATCAAACTGATAAGACTAACATGAGAAGGTTTCTTCTTACTCCAACGAAGTATTCTAGCATACTCTGCCCCTTCGCTCGGAAAAGAAGGACGAGTCTTTGCTGCTTACTCAGGAAAATGCTCCCAAAGCCAGGCTTGCATGAACATAACATGGATAAAAGATTCTATCTTGGCATAACCATTGGAAATCTTCGTGTCAAGAGTGAAAATATCTAAATGAGTATAAAGTGCCAAGAAACAAATTACCAAGAGGAAGAGTCTTTCCAATGGCAAACAAAACAAAAAGTGGAACAAGTAGAGCCTTCATTTGACTTCCAGGAGAATCTTCAAATATGTCTCTAGAGAGCCAAAGTACAAGGAACCCGGTAATACAAAGAGGATGATCAATAGCAGAACCATCAGCGCTTGTGCTACCATTCCACCAGTAGTTTACCCACGCTATATAATTCAATCTATTGCAACGATGAGATTTCCGCAACTCCACCATCTTCTGAACAAGGTGAGTTCTATACTTCTTTTCCTGCTCAGATAATGTGGGAATACTACCAATAACTGGCAATTGCATCAAGGCAGCCATATCTTCCAAAGTGATTGTTAACTCACCCCAAGCAAGCCCTGATGAATGAGTTGGACCACACCAACCTGAGAAAAATGCAAGCAGACCCTTCATGTCTTTGTTGATTTTCAAAGTCTCAGATACTCGCACGGTATGAAATGTCTTAGCATTCTCCAAAACCAGCTTCACCTTAAGATTCTTCAACATAACCTTGGACCATCCTTCCTATTCAGACAAGGGGTTTTGGAATACCTTAAAGTCAACAAATGAAGGCATGTATTCTCTTCTTTGCAAACAACATCAGACAATGCCTTGTAGATAAACATTTTAAGGTTGGGGAGCACTATTGATACTCGGAATGAGGGTACCAACATAATTAAGAGGAGTATCTTTTTTAACAACATTATCAAAGAACCTATCACGGATGTTGGGTACGTCATCCAGAGAAATAACATCAAAATTTTTGCTTCCATCGCGACCGGAACCAGTAGTGGTATTGTCTTCGTAATTGTCATACATCTACAACGGGGTCAAATAATATCTACATCAACAATTGAACAACCATACACAAGTACCAAGAAAAATTGATATAAACGTTAGCATACCTGGTTGAAGCTTAACATCCGTACAATGAAGTCAATAAAGAATTCCTACAGTCAAAGCCAACAATTGCGGAATTAGGGTTCACTTACAAAATATGATCAAAAAGAAGATAAACATCAATTCAATAGCATGCTACAACTGAATAAGCAATGGTAGTTGAGGAAGCAATTTAATACTCACCCTAAAAAAAGAGGAGAAAGAGTAGAAAGAAGAACGTGAACAAGCTACTCAGTATAAATTAATATATATATATTTCACGTGAGCAATAGGATCATGTAAATAAAGTGTTACCTGTCGTCGGAATCCGGCAGAAAGTTGCCGGCGGAAGACGGGCGGTGGTGTCACCGATGGGAGCTGTTACTTCCACGAACAAAGAGAAGGAGAGAACGAGAAAGTCGGTCGTGGTGAGATAAGAGAGAATAAAATATATATAAGGTTCATCTCCCTTTTGTGGTAATTGGTTTCCAAATTTAGGTCAAACAAGGATTTCCTATTTGAAACCACGCTCCTGTGCTGCACACGGGTCAATTATTGGTCTCTCCACCATGCAAATCAGCCGCGCCTCACCATACTGCGCTTTCCAAACAATGCTACATAATCCTACAAGCATCACTACACCAACAATTGTTCCTTCATCAATTACTCGACATCATTGGAACATCATTGAACCCTGGTAATATCCAACAACTAAACTATTTGATTTATTTTGCTTATAACAATAAAATAAAAATTACCATCTAGTGCTTACCACGAAGCACATTATTGTTCCGCGCTAAGAGGAGGACTTAATGTTGATGGTGAGTTTTTGACAAGGGAGAAAAATGTAATATTCCCCTTTATAATGCTGCTTTTCACCTAGCTGCAAAAGTATGAAATAAATATACGTTAATTTCTGACGAGCATCAGAATTATGAATATTATTGTTATCTTACTTCCCGCAACAGAATTGAGAATGCATATTCAGTTCCTGGATAAACTAGCCCTATAGCTCTTTGGCACATATATGCACCAGGGAAATTTCGGAGCTTTGTGCCACAAAAACCTCGTTATTTGATGTGCATCCGTGCAAATTATTTGTATAAAACAGAACATACTGATTATACAGATTGCGAACATTCAGAATAAAGGATACACCATATCTGAACAATAGCACTTATTGCAGAGTCGCATCAAGCATAATTTCAAGATTGCAAACTTCCACGACTGAATCTCTTGAAAGTGTTCTGTATACGCTACACAAAAGTTAGGCAAAAACGCCAAACAGTTAAATCTCACAAGACTGAGAAAATCTAAATAGACCATTGCCATGGTCATGGCATTAGTCAATATCAACAATAGCATATAGGCCATAACCCTGGCAACAACAAATACATGCTTTAGTAACTGATGTAATTGTAATATAGTGGTAAAAGGGTTTGATTCTCGGACTTGTGAAGAT